>JAWRVZ010000523.1:0-184650 GCA_037043235.1 Rhodeus uyekii
ACCAACTAACTAGGTCTAAAATATAAACTCTTATTACGGGTTTATCATACTGAATCGTAGTATATCTATCAATTCTGATATTTTCTTACAAGAACGTTTTATCTTGCAATTGTGAGTTATAATGTCTCAGTTATAAAGAAATAGTATGTTTGACCAGCTGTAGAGAAACTGTCTCCCAGGCAACAAACAAGTGAGAAATCCTGAGTGGCTTTGACACGACACACATTCCAGCACTGTTAGCCAACCATGCTGAGATTTCCAGACCGAGAATAGTTTGTAATCCTGCTGTGCCGAATCATGCTCACGTAGAACCGTTTATACTGTTCTTAGAACTGTTTGGTCTGACGATGGACAAGCAACTAGTGATCTGGGTTTTTAATTATTTGGTCATTTTAAACGCATATTTGTTCAAACCACACATTTGAATATCTGACACATGTCTGTGTGTAAGCATTTTTTGACTGTGAGTTTCCAGAATTTACACCACAAATCCAGGTTTCCATGATTAACTCTTTCCAAATCTACCAATCATTGTGAAACATATTTTGTTAATGTTTTGCTTGTTTTGTAGACACAGTTGATGAGACAGATGGAGTGAAGTCAGTGTCAATATCAGTGAATGAGGGAGAGTCGGTCATTCTACACATTGATGCTGAAATGCATGAAGATGCTCTGCTGCTGTGGAGGTTTGGAGATGAAGGCGTCCTCCTGGCTAGAATCGATGTTGAAACTAACGAGACGTTATTAAAAGATGCTAATGGGAGATTCAGAGACAGACTGAAGCTGGATCATCAGACCGGATCTCTGACCATCATGAACACCAGAATCACAGACTCAGGACTTTATCAACTACAGATCAAAGGGAGTGAAAGTTCACAGCAGTTCCTTCTTTCTGTCAATGGTGAGTAACTGTGAGCAAGTGTTTGTTATGGCACACACAGTATTATTAGCATATATTTGAAGTAATTTCAGATCATCACATTAACTGACATTTTGACTGTCTCTATTTATAGCCGTCCCAGGTCTTTCTCTGGGTGCCATAGCAGGAATTATTTTAGTTCCTTTTCTGCTGCTTGTGGTTGCAGTCGCTGGTCTTATTTACTATTGCCGCAGGGCCAAGAGATTAAAAAAAAGAATGGGTAAGTATTATAACATTTCCTCCAAACTTGCTAGAACTTTCGTTATACTGCATAATCCTTGTTTTTCCATTTCAAACTATTCATGCAGAAAATAAATTCCAGTACAGCACTATGAACAAACTATAATGTTATGAATTTTCACTTTAGATTTTTGTTTAACTGTGTTAGAGAGTTACATATGGCAGTCTATGGCAGAGTAATGCATGTATGCAATTTTCTGTGAAAATCATTACTATTCCTAAAATATAAACACTTCAGTCTTACCATAGTAAATCAGAGTAAGACAAAAACACGTTTTGGAAAAAGGATTGATGATATTTTGACTCATTTAAATTTTGTTAATTTTAAACCAAAAAAGTTACATAGTGGATCTTTAAACTGAAAAATTACGGTACCCTGAAAATTCCTTCCATGTAAAATGACATTTGACACAATTCTTAAAGCAACTAACATATATATATATATATATATATATATATATATATATATATATATATATATATATATATATATATATATATATATATATATATATATATATATATATATACACACATACACACAGTACAGACCAAAAGTTCAAAGAGTTTTCTTTATATTCATGACTATGGAAATTGTAGATTCACACTGAAGGCATCAAAACTATGAATGAACTATAACAACACATGTGCAATTATATACATTGCAAAAAAGCGTGAAACAACTGAAAATATGTCATATTCTAGGTTCTTCAAAGTAGCCACCTTTTGCTTTGATTACTGCTTTGCACACTCTTGGCATTCTCCTGAAGAGGTAATCACCTGAAATGGTCTTCCAATAGTCTTGAAGGAGTTCCCAGAGATGCTTAGCACTTGTTGGCCCTTTTGCCTTCACTCTGAGGTCCAGCTCACCCCAAACCATCTCGATTGGACTCATCAGACCAAAGCACAGATTTCCACTGGTCTAATGTCCATTCCTTGTGTTCTTTACCCCAAACAAGTCTCTTCTGCTTGTTCCCTGTCCTTAGCAGTGGTTTCCTAGCAGATGCCTGATTCACACAGTCTCCTCTAAACAGTTGTTCTAGAGATGTGTCTGCTGTAGAACTCTGTGTGTTATTGACCCGGGGCCTCATGTATCAACACTGCTTACGCACAAAAACATTGCATTCGCCAGCTTTCACGCTCACGGTCGGATGTACTAACAGTGAAACTAACGTGACAATGTGCGTTTCTCCACGGCAAGTTCATGGCTGGCGTAAGTACATTTCTCATTGTTTTGTCCGTTGACGACTCCTACAGGCAATGAAGTGAATCTGCAAACATTACACAGCGAATTGTTCTACAAGTCTGTGGGAAACATTGCTATTAATTTGCAATGTATAAAATAATTGATATATATTGTCACACAAGCCTTTTGGGAATATTCTATAAATTATGAAATTAAGTAAGAACATATAAAAGCACGTGCAAATGGACACAACCCTTAGTCTAGCAATGGCAGCTTTGGCAATATTAGAGGACACTGCTAATGGCAGAATCCAAAGAGAATGAGTTTTTAGGGACCACAATAATTTTCTGGCCCAGGATGATGACTGGCTTATCAGCCGTTTCAGATTTACAAGGGCTATCCTCCGAATCTAATTGGTTCCGAATCGAGAAAGAGACAATGAGGAAACACGCAATACCCGTTCCGTTACAGGGGCTGACAACGCTTGGTTTCCTGCCAACTGATTCTTTCCAAAGGGAACTGGCAGACCGCTCAGAAATAAGTCGTATTTGAGCCGCGAAATGCCGATTGTTGATTGTTTCCATATGATGCAGTTGACCAGCCAAACATTAAAATGCAATTTGCCCCTGCCGGTTTCCCTAATGTAAACGGAGCGATCGACTGCACACACATATAAGGCACCATCTGAAGATGAATTTGCATATGTGAATCGGAAACATTTCCATTCAATAAATGTGCAGATTATATGTGATGCGCAAATATGCCTAACAAATGTTGTGGCAAGATGGCCTGGGTCAACCCATGATTCATACATCCTTACAAACAGCATGCTTGGGTGGCAGCTGGTAGCTGGCAGGGTGCGCGATGGGTGGCTTCTTGGTGAGTGATGCATTTAAAGTTATTGTTCTATCTAATAGTACTTTTTATTTTTATTTATTTGCATTTAATTATACAACAACCCTTCAGGAGACGCGGTTATCCACTAAAGACAATTATCAGACCATTTATTTTTAAGATCATTTACAGTGCGACTTTCAGAGCCAACCGCATCAGCCAAACTCTCCCACTCATATTTTTTTCCTTTTGTTACTAATTCCGGAGGACAAAGTTCCAAATAATTTTTTTTTTCTTATTTCTACCTCCGATAGTACCACCTCCAATTCACTTTCTGTACTTTCACTTTCGTGCCACTTTCTTTTGCCCAAGTGGACTCATTACCATATTTAAGTCAGTTTTATTAAGGGAGGAGACTGGGTGTAGTGTTGTGCTCGTGCATGTGCGCTCAATTTTACGTTAATCGGGATGTACAAAGAAAATAAGCGCGGGATCCTTCGAACGCAGAGATTGATACATCTGGATTTTTTTGTGCATTCACACATTCACAGCTTTGTCCGTACGTAATGTGTCAGTATGAATTCAACGCAAGTCTTAGTACATGATCTTAGTACATGATCCCTGGTCTCTAATCTGAGCTGCTGTTAACCTGCGGTTTCTGAGGCTGGTGACTCGGATGAACTTCTCCTCTGCAGCAGAGGTGACTCTTGGTCTTCCTTTCCTGGGGGGGTCCGCATGTGAGCCAGTTTCTTTGTAGCGCTTGATGGTTTTTGTGACTGCACTTTGGGACACTTTCAAAGTTTTCCAATTTTTCGGACTGACTGACCTTAATTTCTTAAAGTAATGATGGCCACTTGTTTTTCTTTACTTAGCTGCTTTTTTCTTGCCATAATACAAATTCTAACAGTCTATTCTGTAGGACAATCAGCTGTGTATCCACCTGTCTTCTGCACAACACAATTTATAAGTTCCCAACCCCATTTATAAGGCAAGAAATCACACGTGTTAAACCTGACAGGGCATACCTGTGACGTGAAGACCATTTCAGGTGATTACCTCTTCAGGAGAATGCCAAGAGTGTGTAAAGCAGTAATCACAGCAAAAGGTGGCTACTTTGAAGAACCTAGAATATGACATATTTTCAGTTGTTTCACGCTTTTTTTGTTATGTATATAAATGCTTAAAATGAAATGTGATGGAGTTGGGGAAAACAAATTTCAAAATCATGTTTTGTTCAACAAAAATACAGGCATGCACAAAATCTTCTAATTTCCAACTTTTTAGTAGTGCTGCAATCCACTCCAACTTCACTTTCACTCAAATATTAAACTTCTGCCATAATTTACTTTAGAGCACGTTATGTCAAACATTCTGTTGTTTATGTTGCTCTTATAAAACATTTAATAGCGTCATGAGTCATATAGACATTATGGTATGGTTGTTATGAATGAATGTAATTGAGATGTCCACCTGCTCAATCATGAACACATTTCTGTTTCTATGTGTAGCTGTGAAAAGTGAGAAGGAAGAGACAATGACATTTGAAATAAAAGTGACAGAGGGAGATTCTGCCACTCTACAAACTGGTCTTACTGAAATACAGGATAATGATACGATAGAGTGGTTCTATGAAACTGAAGACAATCACAATCGCATCGCTGAAATCATTGGAGGGACCAGAAAGCCACCATTGGCAGGAGCTGATGGAAGATTCAGGAGCAAACTGAGTCTGAATCATCTTTCTGGAGATCTCACTATCAGTAACATCAGAACCATTCACTCTGGTCTCTATAAACTAAAAATCAGCAGCAACAGCAGCACCACATTGAAGAGATTCATTCTTACTGTTAATGGTAAGTGTCTCAGCTCTTTAAATAAGTTAATGATCATGCACTAAGTAAACAGTTTAGATGATCTGAAACTAATACATTTTCAAATTGCTCAAGTCACAAAATCACAAAAGGCATGACCAGGAATCATAGATGGGCAAACCGCGATTTCCATATATTCATGGTTCTTCAGTTCTTAAAGCTACATTACTATTGTTTTCAAGCGTTTTACAAAAGTTTCTCATCCACACTGAAACATCTGAAGATATCATCGTCATCATCTCCATGTAAACTACAAAAATGGGAATTTGTGGAAATGGTAACTTTGTGATTTCATTTTGGCCATTAATTTACAACAATACTTGCCTATAAATTGAACATGTTATACACATGCAAATTTTGTCACCAGTTTCAAAAATTTGCATTTTTGTAGTTTACATGGAGAATGATATATCTCATGAAAATCTCATGAAAAATCAAATCATGAAACTTGCATCCTGCCTCCAATGTTCGAGACATGCTTATCGCCTTGACTTGGACGTTTCACATAAAATGCTTTGTTTACTTCTTAAAAGCCGTTCAGTGTCTGTAGTAGTTTGCTAGAAAAAAATATCTCTAGAGAAGAACATTTTGCAATATAATAAACATTCATTCGGCTATATGTTTATTTTACTTATATATCTTAACTACATGCATGTTCTGATAAATCTGTAATGAAATAGAACTTTAGAACACCACTGTTTAAATGTTTATATTTAATGAATTGGAGTAACTTAAGTAGCTTATTTCATTTAAATAAATAATATATAAAATGTGTTAAATTTAAATACTTTGTTTACAACTTTGATATTGACTATTGATTATTATATTGAAAAGTCTGGACCAAAAGGATTTCCTGTATAATTTACAGCATGCAGATATCATTATTTACATATTTTCCTTGAAATTATTTATTTTAATTAATTTATAAATCAGTTGTTCCATGGTTTAAACGTAAGTACTACAGCAAATTCTGCTTTATGAATTCATCTTTTGCTTTACTGTTATGACTCAATATTACAACAAAAAAATCTTAAAATATGTAAAAGACATAATTCTCATACATTTCCTATAACAACATTCCTATGAGAGCTGTAGAACCTGGTTTGATGTTGTATTTGTCAGCATTAGCTCATGTTCTTTATAGGGGTTTTTGTGTGTGCAAATTCTCTGGAAGCAACAATAATGTTTTTTGCAGGAGTGATACAAGCTTTTCTGCATATTTGTGTGTTCAGTTGAAGCCTTGGCGCATTAATTCTGTCAAAGTGTGTGTGCAAGCTGTTACAGGTGAAGCTTCCTCTCCTCCGGATCACCAGAGGGAGCTCTCACCAGAGTACTAACCTGTTATTCGGACTACAATTCCCCTGACACTCACCAGAGACTGATGACCTTGCAGCTCATCACACACACTATATTAACACAACACCCACACACTACCATGCGAAGTTTTGATTTGCTAAGGTGATCATCTCCGAGTGTGTATTCTTGGATTGCTACTCTGTTTCTGACCTTGGACCGTTTATCACTACTTTGATCCTTTTGCTGCCTGCCCTGACCTTGCCTGTTCATCTGGATTTGTGTATGTTCGCCGCCTGCCTCGACCCAAGCCTGTCACCATTTACGATTCTGTTTTGCTACTTGTCTGTACTCTGGTTACCCATTGCAGTAAAGCTGCAGATGGATTCTCAATCAGCTGACTCATCATTACCGTATTTTCCCGCATATATCCCGCGGATTATACCAATTTTTACAAACCACGCAGGGGGGGTGTGGAATATATAAGGGTGCGGACTATATCACAAGTTTTTTACACGTAATAATATTTCAATATAACAAAAAATTGCGGTATTTTCTTTCTGTTTTTCTTTCTTGCACGGGTTGTCTGGCCTCTGTACGGTCAGTCTTACAGCTGGCGCTGATAGGCTGTCTGACCTGTCAATCATGCAAGAAGACGTGATTGGCTGTCTATCAATCTGATAGCTGGCTCTGATAGGCTTTCTGACCTGTCAATCATGCAAGAAGACGTGATTGGCTGTGCTGCCATGATAGCGTGCTCTTCTCATCCGATCAACACGCTTTCAGGCGGACGAGCAAAGGGACGAGCACAGCGAAGAGAGGGAGAGGAGAGAGAGAGACTATTTTGGAGACAGGGAGAGACTGCTCTTTCTTTTTTTCTGATTTTGACTTGCTTGTTTTCTTATTGTGTGAATTTCGCGCACAAGCACTGTGTACCGAGCCTGAACAGTTCAAAATTCGAATCGTGAACTTGCACAAAAAAAATCATCATTGGTGCGGGATATCTGAGGGTGCGGATTATACCAACAATTTTTTACACAAACCCCCAAAACCCGCGGGATATATGAGGGTGCGGATTATCTGCGTCTGCGGATTATATGCGGGAAAATACGGTACACAAGCAGTGTGAATCTGCAAATCAAACGGTAAAAAGTATAGACAATTTTGCAAACCTCAAATCTCTAGTTTAATTGCACACTTGAGAGATGATACAAAATAATTCCTGTTTAGAAACACACCAAAATAGTTTAAAACAAATCTAAATGTATGTTGAAAATTCTAACAAAATTCATTCAAGCACTTGTTTTTCTGTATTTCTCTGTTTCTGTGTGATGTAAAGTGAGGTCAATGTCAGTAAAGGAGGGAGTTCCTGTCGTCCTCCAGAATGACGCTGTAATACAGCCAGGTGATATAATACTGTGGACTTTTGGAGCTGAAAACTGCCTTGTTGTTAAAGAGGAATCAAGACCAATTGATAACAATGAGAGATTCAGAGACAGACTGGACCTGAATAAGACGACCGGAAATCTGACCATCAAAAACTTCAGACCCACAGATGCTGGACATTATAAACTACAGATCATCAATAAAGAAAAGACCTCATTCAGGAGATTCAATGTGATCGTCACTGGTGAGTAGAGCAACATTTATTATAACTGTATATGTTTTTATACACCATCAGTCCACAACAGTGGTAGATTGTATTAGATTGTATCAATATTAGATTGTGCTCCACTTGTCTGTGTTTCCCTGTTTAAGATTACATGAGCAGTGCAAATCAATAAAGACGTTATTGTAATGAAAATTAAAAATTTTCTGATAAAAAAACCCCCCACTGTAGATTCTGTTTAACTGTATGAATTTTTTTTTTTTTTAAATGCAGTGTTTCTTCTTGTACATTTAGTGAAAAATAACAAGAGTTTCTACTGAATAAAATTCATTGGGATAAACCTTGATGTTGGCATGACACATTTTAAAAGCTTTATATTTAGTGAAGGTGAAAGATATAGACATTTCCCCATCAGGAACTGTAAACAAACCTCAAAACTAGTCCTGAAGGTGCTCTTTGAGAGAAACTGAGCAAAATCATACATTTTTATTAACTGACCAGAATGACCAAGAATAAAGTCTCAATATCCTTTTCCTTAGCTTTCACATCTGTAGTTCGATTCATTTGCTACAGACCAAGGGCCACAAAATATGCATTGTTGCATTTTTCAGTTGTTTTGTTTCTTTTTCAATCCACTTTGATTCCATTGGAGTGAACCAGTTGAAACGAACCAAAATGTAATCATGTGACGACATCCACATCACTCATTGGCCAGAACGTATTGCTTTTCAATTGGTCTGAATTATCATGCGGGGAAAATCCAATTCCAACACTTTGAGGCTCCGCATGTCACAACCCTAAGTTTCTTTGTGAGCTGTGATGCTGAAGAGCAAACTGCTAACTAACTCTTGTCCTCGTCCCATTACAGTTTAGTCCAAGAATGAGCAGTACTTTTTGCACTTGGGTCTGTCCGAGGTGGAATTATGTTCTCAACACAAACTAACCACTCCAGTGTTATTTATCTTTAACCACAAACTTTTGGTCTGGGCCAAACGAATCAAGTGAATCAAACTACAGGTGTGAACACTGTCATATTTTCCTTAAGATGTTCAAGTAAAAAGATCTGCAGTCAGTTTGTATTGTAAAAATATTTGCTATATTTGTTTTATTTTTATTATGTTTTTTTTAGCATGTTTAGAAACCCGTAATCATGTCTCTAGTTTTAATTTCTGTGATTATGTCTTTATTTTCTGTCAGATCCCTCAGAAAACCAAGAGAATGAATCAGAGATGCCACATTTGAATAAAGATGCTGCTGATGGAATGAATGAGGAACAGAGTTGAAAAATCTAGTGATTCTGAACTCTAATTTCTGGTTCGGGTTGGATGAAGGCCACAGTTTGTCCGGTCAGAACAATGACGCCTCACTCAGGGAATAATCCAAATTGGGTATTTATTAAATGCACAGATGTGTGGTTCTGTAAATACAAATATAACTAAACAAATATATAAAAGCACAAACAATATTACAATCGTTATAAGTATACAAATGATTGAGTAACTGGACGTGTATGTGTGTGTGTGTGTGTGTGTTCAATATAGTGAATGCAACTATGTGTGCGCTAACGCGCACGAGCTCTACGCATGCCTACTGCAGCGCACGGCCGAACTAAGATGTAAACAACTTGAGCGCATGCGCAGTATCTGTGGTGCGGCCGTGTATCCGCGATACAGAATATACAGAATATACAGAATACCGAGAATATACAGAATACCGACCGTGAATAACATATAGAAACATAACAGTAATAATGTCTAAGCAACAACATATGATCGGTAAACAACTTAAATGTAAACATGGTCACAGGCGGAATAGCGCTCATCGTGTATATATACATGAATATGAATATATTCAACAGTTGTGTGATTACTTACAGCATAGGTGTCAAACTCAAGGCCCGCGGGCCACATCCGGCCCGGCGTGTAATTATGTCCGGCCCGCGAGAGCATTTTATTAATGGCCCGCGAGATGTCCCGCGCTCCAGCTGACTCGCCGAACACTTCCTGTATTAAACAGGAAGTATTAATGATGCTTCGCGCTCGCGCTAGTACCGCGCGATTGTTATTGTCAATTATCCATAACTGTTCAGGCTCGGTACACAGTGCTTGTGCGCGAAATTCAGGTATTGATCATCGGATGAGAAGAGCCCGCCCTCATGGCAGAACGTCTTCTTGCATGATTGACAGGTCAGACAGCATATCAGCGCCAGCTGTCAGAGTGATAGTACAAGTGCCAGAAAAAAAATACGTCCTTAGAGACGTAACAAATATATTGAAATATTATTGTGTAAAAAAAAATTGTGATGTAGTTTGTAAAATCTGCTATAACCCATGGGTTATATGCGAGAAAATACGGTATATGTTTACTGACATACTGGCGGTATACCCGTGTGTCTCATTTGCGGAGCTAATGTGGCAGTAATTAAATAATTAAATAAGACGGCACTATGAGACAAATGACATAAGAGCAAATTCAACTGAATGATTTGATTTGTTATTGCTGAAAAGCAAAAATTGTATTTAGATTTCCAGGTTTTGTTATGCAGCATGTCCATATTTTGAATTTGTATAATTTTGACAGGATATATTTTTATGGAGAGCAAAATCTTTTATATATAAATCTTTTTAAGTTTTATATAAAATGACATAAGAGTAAAGAAATTTGAATGTTTGTTCTTTTAACTTTTACTTACTTTTACTTTACTTACTTGTTTACTTTATTTCTAACTTGTATAATTTAGACAGGATATATTTTTATTTTTTTTAAAGTATTTTTAAATATTTTTATATTTTTAAGTTATTTAAGGTATAAGTTGATTTATTCCAGAATAATTTTTCTGTCTGTTTTTAGTCACATCTAAGTTCAAAAAAGGTAAGTTTTAAAAGTTTAGTTTTAGAAAATACCTCTAAATGTTTATACTTTTCGGCCCGCGACCTAAAGTGTTTTGGGATGTTGGCCCCCTGTGCAATTGAGTTTGACACCCCTGACTTACAGTGTAAGACACGCACGATATATAAAACCTCTAGGATTTGCACTAATACCCTGTATTTAACTTTAAAAACTATGTACAAACTTCAGCCGATCTTTTTTCCCCATATCATCCGTCAACTCTCTCAGTCACTTAGCGAACTCCGATGGAAAGTTTTTTGGTCTAGTCCATTTCGCGGTGAATGACAGGGATGGCTGGAATAGTCCATGTAATCAGGGGAACACTTTTTACAAGAGTTCAGTTTAATGAGAGAAGACACACACACACACCAGTGTAAATCATTCTGATTTCACTAACAATGAAGCTCAACCACATGTTTCTGTTTACGAAAATGAGAAATTAACCCGTGTGCTGACAAAGTAGGAATGAATTCTTGTGTGAAGAGCACATGAGTAACAGCAGATTAAAGAAGTTTAATTGATTGAACAGAGATTCTCCTACAGACACTAATCTCACTCCTGAAGAACTGATGAAGCTGGAAATGCTTTGTGGAGCAGCAGGAAGTGCAACCCTTTCAAATGATCTGTGTTATTACAGTCAGATATCAAACATCAGCATTGAGAAAGCTGCGATTTCAAACCTGGAAACGCTCACTACATCTGAACTAATTCCAGACAGCCAAACTGGTGCAAAAATAGCCAAACACTAAACGATCTGACACCAAAACATTAATTTGACTTTAACAGTTTCAGGACTGTTTGTTTTATCTTGTACATTACAATGAAAGTAGTTGTGCATTTTTAATTTCTTCCTGGAAAAACTTGTCAGACGCGTTCCTCATAAACTGATGGTGGTATGCGGCTCACTCTTATAAGCTATACTCTTATCTCATATGTGAGTTTTTACAGCGATGCCATAGATCAGTTCTATTCAAATGGCAGACTATGGTCCGGTTGAAGACCTCAAGTTTAGTTTCATCCGGATTGCAGGACCTAATTGTGGTATTTTACCATTTCTCCAGCTTAAAGTGAGCCGTGCGTCAGAACAAAAGAGTGATACACACCGCAAGTGTTCAAGTTCGTTTACAGTAATGATCTTTTGGTGCTTCATTCTCTAATATTTGTATAGAGCCAATCGTGCTTCATTCAAACCCTTTCCTCTCAGTGCGCTTTTCTTCTCTCTCCGATAAAGATGTAAAGCACCGCATGAAGAGCTGCAGATGATTTCACTGCGCTTATTTCAACAACAGCAGAAAAATAATGAGCCTACGTTTGATTATGTTTGTTGTTCATTGCTTTGAGAAAAATATGAAAAGGGTTCATATTACATGTTTCTTCAGTCCCAATTACTTATATGTGCCAAAAGTGTCGTTGTTAAATTATTAAAAAAAAAGCATTAATATATACATAAAAGTATAACTTTATATTCATATCCAGCTGTGAGAAATATTGTCTTGTTTTTGGTGAATATTGGTAAAAGCCTTAATCACGTCTTTGGTTCTCGGGCCCTGAGATTCTCATCTTTGATGATTATTTTTTAGTGTTTTTGCTTATTTTCTGTTACAAAGTACCACGGCTTCCCCTGATGGGAATGTATAACTGTTCCAAAAAAGTCTGGACTTCCACTGGGAAGGAAATATGGAGATAAGACCTCTTGGAACATTATTGAAATACCTCTAATGTAGAAGAACAGCCTTTGGTTGCTCAAATAATCTTTCTGTGAACCGCTCGTAAAGTATCCTGTTTTTTCTTAATATGAAGTTTATACATCATGGTACTGTTTTATCTTATTTAGTGTAGTAAAATAAGAGAATGTAAAACAATGTATCACTACGATATTGTTAAGCAGTAATTTTTATGTTTTTTGTATTCTATTCCGTTTTAAAACTTTAATGACAGGCAGAAAAAGATCAATAAATCATTTTAAAAATGCATTTATTTTTGTGTTGCATCTTATTTGTTGTAAGACACGATTCATGTTTAGTTCAGGAAATTGGATTAATTTATTTTAAATAAAAACATTTAGTGTGGAAAAAAATTCAAATTTATAAAAAAATCAGAATATAAGAATATGAACTACAAAAGATTTATGTGCTTTATTGCACATTTATCAGCTTCATTTCCTCTTAAGTTTTTTTGTCTTTGTTGACTGACTTTGGGAAAGTGAAAAAGTCTCTGGTCACTGCAAACAACAGAGAACAGCAATGCTTTATTACAGCTTGTGATCCGATGTGAAGAAGAAGAAGAAGAAGAAGAAGAAGAAGAAGAAGAAGAAGAAGAAAGAGGCGTTGTTGTCATCAGGGTTTCTGTCTTTCAGATTTTGGAAACATAAACTCGGTTCTTCATCAGTCAGAGTTGATATAAAATCCTCTCCGTTAGTGTTTAGTGAGTTTTGTGAACAGATGTCACAGCCAGGCTGCTGGAAGTAATGTTGACATCCTCAGTCTGGATGATGGTCGAACAGTTCACCGCAGAGCTGGACGACACAATGGAGTTTGATGTTCTTTCTGTTGATGGAGGGCTTTGTGCAGACGACTCTGATAATGACAGATTTTGATAGATTAGTCTCAACACACACACTTCTGGTTTATATTTATAGGAGATTGATATTTTAAATGGAACTAAATGTTCCTATTTCTCTTCTCACCATAGACTGTAAGATTGAAACTGGTGTAGCTGGTCCCACTGATGATGACTGTTAGTTTATAAACGCCCGAGTCTGTGATTGTGGTGTTTGTGATGGTTAGAGATCCGGTTTGATCCAGTTTCAGTCTGTCTCTGAATCTCTCATCAGGACCTTCATACGTCGAGTTTGTGTCCGTGAGTCTGCTGACTTCAGCTATTCGAGTGCCTCCGAACATCCACTGTACCAACAGATATTTCTGAGTTTCAGTGACATCAGAGTTTAGAGTGACAGAATCTCCCTCCATCACCGACACTGACTTCACTTCATCCGTCACATCTAGAGAACAAACGATGAGATGTTTGTTATTAATGAACAGCTGTCAGTTATAGTTATCAGTGATTTGTATTATGCATGCAATTTCTTTGGTGATTGTTGAATATATTTCAGTAAACCTTTAAAGAATAACACTAAAGTTCAATGTGTCTCCAGCTCTCACTTTCATGAGGAAACAGAAGTGAAATTACACAATGTGTGTTTATTTGTTTTTAGATCAGACTGATTTAAAGCTAATATGAAAATTTTGCTTTGGATTTTCTTCCTTTAAAATTCTCAGCAGGTCCCAAAACTAATAAATACGTTTGTAAAGATATTAAAGAGATCAGAAATTGAGAAACATTTGATGAAAACCACCGTAATGCAATGTGTTTAAATTGATAAAGCTGAATTAAAAACACTAATAACTTACCAACCAGACGCCACAGGCACACAGAGAGTAAAATAAAAGCATTAATCATATTCCTTGGTAGTTTGTCAGACACTGTTTTCACGCAGAAACTCACTCTGATACGAGCACTGAATGTCTATAGGGTCGCTAAAGGCGCTTCTTGTGGTTGTCTTTCTAGAGGATGTCATGCAAAGTTTTTTTCACTGAATGCACTTAAAGAGGCATGCGTTTTACTGTAGCCTATGAAGAGAAGTCCATAAAATGAAATACATTTTTTTAAATTATGTTAGTTGTTATGGAATTCCAAATCTGCCAAAATTAATAAATAAACGCAGAAATATTATAATTATATTATAAAAATAAATAAATAAACACAAATACAAAATATACTGTATAATTGTATTTGCTCCCACATTTTTACGTACATTTTGAATATAATTATTTTCGTACATAACTGTATTTTCCCCTCATATTCTGAACGTATTTATTAATTGTATATGTACTTATGTCTGCATGTATTTGATTTCCACATGCATTTATGTCGTGAGGCAGGGACACTAGGACCTGGGGGAGAATCGTGTGAGACAACGGAAAGGGTGAGAGGATTAATAACTGTCGCATAAATAAGATCATGAGAAAGATTATTTTAAATGGAGATAAATGTCAGTAGAATGTTAACGGGACTCTTTGATTGTTCAAGAGATAATGATGATGAAGATGAAGATGATAGCAATGGATAAGCTACTATGAATAGGATTAGATTTGTTCTTAAATATATTGAAGGTAACTTTTCAAGAAACTAATGAAAATTTAAGTGAAACTGAAAATAAATAAATTTCGTGCAAAATGTTCTAATTTCTTTTTAATTCACTGCATGCTCTGCTAACTGTTTTCTCCTCGCTCTTTCGTTGATCTGGACTTTTAAATGAGCTTCTAGAGTTTTAATTTAAGCTTTTGAAATGTTCGTTTTCACGTTTCTTCCTTGGTGGGCTGGGCTAACAGATGTGTGTTCTTATTGGCTGCCGACTTTGTGATTGACAGCTTCTTGACCAGTCAGGGATGACGTCAGTGTGTTGCGTTGTTTTGAGTGTAACGGATTCTTATTTCATTTTAGCGACATACATTGAGGAGTTTTCTTTTTGAATTTCATCTATATTTATTTTCTTCTGTAATACATTGTTGAGCGTTATTTTGAAATGCACAGACGAATGATATAATCAATCGTCGTTGTTATGATGATACTAGAGAATTGTAAGTCAGTCATTTTTAAGTTAAAAAAGATAAACGTTCAGGGTCTGATAAAGGTTAAAGATAAAGATTCACTCAGGTAGTGTTAGATAATATTTTGTCATCATACGTAAGAAAGTTAGTCTGTGTTTGTTGACGCTGTTTGTGATTGGGCGGGGTTCAAAGACATCGAGCATAGCGGATATTAAAAACAACTTAATTCATCGTCTTTATTGAATTCATATTCTTCATAACACTACACAACATGCGGAATATGTTATCCGTCTTTCTGGTCTTCTTTTTAATCTACGGTAAGTTTTTTTCTTTCGGTTTCCAAATACATACGAAGTTGTAATGATCATTTCTACGTCAAATGCATGGAAATTAATAATGAAACTAACATTTATGAATAATTCTGGAAAGTTAGGTAGTCACATTAACTCACACATATATAGCTAAAACGATGTCTGGTACCAACAGTGCACAATAGAAAAAAATATAAAGAGTATTTGTTGGAAAGGTATTTGTTTATTTTCTGGAAAGGAAAAGGAAAAAAATACAGACACCCGAAGCTGCCCTGCAGAGTGTGACAAAGAAGGAAGAGCTGCTCCTACATTTAT
This sequence comes from Rhodeus uyekii, assembly GCA_037043235.1. Taxonomy (NCBI): domain Eukaryota; kingdom Metazoa; phylum Chordata; class Actinopteri; order Cypriniformes; family Acheilognathidae; genus Rhodeus; species Rhodeus uyekii. Next base: position 16,078 of record JAWRVZ010000523.1, read on the forward strand.
ATCTCTAACTTTCAAGCAGTTGTAGTTTTCCATTCCTTATCAGGAACACATTGCCCTCTTGAAAACCTTGAACTTATTTCTTCCCCTCCCATGATGGTCATTACATTTTTGTGGCTCTTTGTCCAAAGAATTAATGTCACACAATAATCAAGAATCAAAACCTAACCATGGATTAAAAAAATGTACAAATTTATTTTACAGACATTAAATAGACATCTAAAAAAGTTATTTCTGATTTTCAGATTTAGAGTAAGTGTAAAACTGACACATTAAAAACGTTTCTCAGACGTTTGTGCCAAAGACCCTCATTAAACAAAGCACTGAACATTAAAATGTGATGCTTTTGTCAGCTTTTGACTAACAAAAAGCCTATTTGATACCTGTTTTCATAGTTAACGCCCCATTTTCATAGATAGAATTTGATTTAAAAACGTACTTCCCAGTTGTGCAATAAACTCTAATTCTATAATTCTTTATTGTTTCTCTTTGATACACTAAGGATAAACAAATGAGAAAAAAAATGTTAGTCAGTTGCAGTGAGACAAATAAAATATTTATTTTCTAGCTACAATCTTAAAAGTCTTAATGCAGTTGCTTATCAAGTATATTTATCTCGTTTTTATGCCTTGCTATTATTGTGTACGCTCTTAAATTTCATATTCTTTTCACAATCTGGGTGTGTTTCCCGAAGGAAACAACGGTTGCAAGTTCTGTCATTACCTATAGAGTTCAAGGGAATGACTGTAGTTGGCTAATGATGCTTTTAGGATGCGCACCCAGAACAGAAATACAAAATCTTTCTGTCTTTTCAGCCTCTCACATAATGATTTCTGTTGAATTTGTTTGCTGAAATGACTCTGGTTTCACTATAACTGGATCTGATTGTTGTTCAGGTGTGTCTGGAGCAGAGACTGAAGAAACTGAGTCAGTGTCAGTGATGGAGGGAGATTCTGTCACTTTACACACTAATCTTTCTGAAATCCTGAATGATGATACTATTCTGTGGATGTTTGGACCTAAAGACTCTCTCATAGCTCATGCAAAGAGAAAGGGAGACTTCACTTCAATTTATTTCACCGATGATGTTAGATTCAGAGGCAGATTACAGGTGGACCAAAAGACTGGATCTCTCACCATCAGAAACACCAGAATCAAACACTCTGGACAATATAAACTCTCCATCTCTAGAGTAAAGACTACAACTAAGATTTTCAATGTTACTGTCTTTGGTGAGTATTAAGTTTTTCTTTATTACAATGATCATGTGTTTTTAACCCTGGTTTATATTTTCATGTTTCATACAATTCGTAATTACTCTGGGTTAGTATTTATGAATTTCAAACCACACATTTGAATATCTTATAAATGTGGGTCAATGACAAATAAAGAGTATTATTATTTAATTAAGAGTAAAAAGTATTTAAAAAATATATTTAAAAGTGTTTAAATTTGCTGTTGTTTACTGTTTTTGTGTCAGGTGATGCGTGAATAAGTAATTATTTGCAACTGCCACTCATATAAAGTGGGGCTAATTTTTCTTCACTTGATATGAGTGGCATCTAAAATAAATGTTTAAAAAATCATGAAAATGATTGTGTGTAAAAAATTTTTGTCTTCGAATAATAATAAAAAATAGAATAATAATAGGCGATCTTATCTTAAATTTATTAGTTATTTAGTTGTTGTTTTTTTATATAGTTTTTTTTTTTTTTTGTTCATTTCAGTATAGTAATCCCTAATCTCGGTTAATGTGGACCGGAAAATCTGCGATGCACTGAGACCGCGAAACTTGAACCGCGACGTAGCGAGGGATTACTGTAATGCCACCAACTTCCAGGTTGCACCACCTTACTTTTGCAACTAATCATACATTAGCTTTTTTTTAGCCTCATGCATATAATTTTAAATACAATAAAGAAGTTTGATACAATAACATTTTCCCAGTGTTGCATTGGTTGTAGCAACTGACATGTAAATTGTAACAATTTAGTTTAGCTGTTTACATCATTATTTGAGAGAGATCTACAAACCTTTTCGCTCTGCCACAATGATCAGTTGGGCTTCACTGGATGATGCACGACCTGACATCACAGGGATCTGAGACACCAAAACATAAAATAATGATTATTATTTGAATATATTGAAAATGGATTGAATCTAAATAGGTTTTGTAGAATAAATAATTTCCAGACTTTGCAATACATAATCAGGAGTTCATAATCTAATCTAGACTAACCTTTTTTATTAACACTGCTTGTTTTGTAGGTGTGATTGGTAAAAAAGATGGAGTGAAGTCAGTGTCAATATCAGTGACAGAGGGAGAGCCGGTCACTCTACACATTGATCCTGAAAAGCACAAAGATGCTCTGCTGCTGTGGAGGTTTGGAGATGAAGGTTCCCTCCTGGCTAAATTCGATGTTGAAACTAACGAGATCTCATTAAATGATGCTGATGAGAGATTCAGAGACAGACTGGAGCTGGATCATCAGACCGGATCTCTGACCATCATGAAAACCAGAATCACAGACTCAGGACTTTATGAAGTACAAATCAGAGGCAGTAAGAGTTCACAGCAGTTCCTTCTTTCTGTCAATGGTGAGTAACTGTGAGTAACTGTGAGCAAGTGTTTTAATGTAATGGTGTACACGTTATTATTAGAATATGTTTGATCAGATTTTCACATTGACTGATACCTTCACTCTCTCTTAATAGCCGTCCCAGATCCACTTCTTTCTAAAGGTGCTAAAGCAGGGATAGGTGTTGGTGTTTTGTTTGCTGTTCTGCTGCTCATGGTTGCAGTGGCTGCTTTGATTTACAGTTGCTGGTCGATCTCTGAATTAAAAAAGAAAGTGGGTAAGTATTATATACTTTAAACAGGATTTCTATCTCCCCCAAATCTTTGCAGAACTTAACAGAAGGGTGGGCACAGGACTGCAGAGTTAAGCGTCAACCCTAATTTAATACACACTTCAGTCTTATTTGAAAACTTATTTGAAAAGGTATGTGGGTTGGAGCAGGGATCAAACTGAACTCTGCAGAACTTTGGGAAAACTGAGTTTTGCATCACTGTTCAAAGGTGTCAGCTGTCATGTCATCAAGAGTTGCCAAAGGCTGTCTCATTTTCAAGGATATTTATAAGGCAGACTTTGGGGCACTCCACTCCACACTTGTAGTCTTGGCCACTTGAGAGTGCATGCACAAGGTCTGAAAAATGCCAGGAACATCTATTTCACAGTGAAGTATTGAGCGCTTGGTGTTTTTTAATGGTTGCCCAAAGTTGTGGAGGGGTGGGACAAATACAACACCAACCAACTACCACAATCTGCTTGTACAATGTGAACAGATGGCAACAAGCATGATAAAGGAAAAAACATAAAACAAGAGTCAGAAGAAATACTTTACATTGTATCAACATTTTTATGTAGAAACATTTTTTATATCTGTTAACTGAGATACTAGTAACACTTCTGCGGATATTCTGTATCAAAGCAAGCAAATCATCTTAACTGGAAATAATGCTGCGCAGACAAAACACACTTTCAACAGAGCACCTAGCGTTTTCAGCTGGCAAAAAATGTTTTAGTGCACACACAGCCTAAGTGTATCCCGTCATTTAACACGTTTGGGAACTCACCTGCCCCAATTTCGTGTCATATATGGGATAGCTTGCTAAAACTTGTTAATTCAATTAAATATAAGTAATACATATAAGTACATTATACAAAAGTAATTTGTGGCAAAACGTTATCAAAACGTTATCAAAACAAAACGTTATCTTTTGTTTTGGTGTAATTTAATAACTTAACACTAAAGTGCCAATAATGTAAGCCACTGGGAGACTGCAGAAGGTTGTTTGCAATAATAGCAAGCCAGTTCATATAAAGATTTTTAATACAAAGTGTTTTTCCAAAATTAAGTTTTAATAAGTAATCAAGTGTAATATAGCCATGCACACTTAGACTGTCTTATTATAATATTTAGTGCTGAGGAGTCTACCCTACAATCCTCAGCAGGACTAGACTAGAACAGACAAAGCCTCACTAGGATGCAGCCTTCCATTTAAGAAGCATCTGATTTTTAAGTGATCCTAAACACATTGATTAGCTGTGTAGGGGAATTTACAGTTAAAGACCAGAGGAGCCAATATGATGAATGAAGAGCAGGAGCCAGAAGTGCAGTCAATTGAAGAACATTTAGTGAAGTTTAATTTTCAGTTTAATCAGCAGAAGCTTCAGGTCTCACAAGGAGTTCGTAGGCCGCCTCACATACAATAACATTGTTACAGCAATTATACTCCAACAGAGGCTACTAACTACATCAATGATGACGGTTAAATGATTCTGATTGGCTAAGAACGAAAGAGAAACAAGACTAGTAATTTTCCACACAAGAGCAGACAGTCTGAAGCAGATCTTTGTCGATCTTTTGCCTTTTATGGAGTGGTTGATGGATGAATGTACAGCAATTAAGATGTCAACCTGCACAATAACAAACATTTCTCTTTTCTATTTATGTTTGTAACTGTGACAGTTGAAGAGAAGTCAGCGAAGGAGGGAGAATTAGTCACTCTAAAACACGGTCTTACTGGAATACAGGGCACTGATAAAATACAGTGGTTCTATAAAACTGAAGACAATTGCATTGCTAAAATAATTGGAGGGAGCATAATGCCATTGGAAGGAGCTGATGGAAGATTCAGAAGCAAACTGAGGCTGGATGGAACTGGAAATCTGGAAATCAGTAACATCAGAAGCATTCACTCTGGTCTCTATATACTAAAGATCAGCAGCAGCAGCAGAAGAAACACCATAAAAACTGAATACAAGAAATTTTTGGTTGCTGTCAGTGGTAAGTATATTTTAACTTGTGTGTTAATGATCATGTACTAGTGAACAGTTAAGACAGTTATTTAGCCTTTGTTTTTTTGTTGATTTAGTGAGCAAGACTTCACTAAACCTCATTTGCATCGTACCTCTCATCCAGTAAATCCAATAAAAACTTTGTCACCTTTCAAATAATGTCCTGTTTATCACATAATTTAATTCAGATGATAAATGTGGTTTTGGGGTGGTTTAATGTGGTGTGGCAGATCCTTGTAGTTCAAGCTGCAGCATGCAGTGCGCGTGAACCAATAATCTTTTCCGCTTTACCACTAGATATAAATAAAATGAAAACAAATGGACATTAAAAGGTCAGTTGAAAAAAAGTTCAACTTATTGAAACGAATCCTGTCTTGTGTAATTGCCGAATGGGTGTTTCAACAGCTGGAAGATGTTAAATAACTATAGTTGAGGACATTTTGCAACAATAAATAATCATTATGTCATATTTTACTTGGGCAGCTTTAAATGTATGTGATGTTAAAACTGCAAAAAATTCAATCAGTCACTTGTTTTATTTATTTATTCATTTTGTTGTATTTCTATGTGCTCCTGTGACATTAAGATGAGAAAGTGCCAGTGGAAGTGGGAGGTTCTGTCCCTCTAGACACTGAAGCTGAAATAGAGCAAGGTGATCTAATACTGTGGACGTTTGGAGCTGAAAACCGTCTCGTTGTTAAAGCTGATTCAACAGCAACTGATATTAGTGAGAGATTCGGAAACAGACTGGAGCTAGACAACGAGACTGGAAATCTGACCATCACAAACATCGAAACCACAGACGCTGGACATTATAAACTACAGATCATCAATAAAGATCAGACCACATTCAAGAGATTCAATGTGATTGTCACTGGTGAGTAGAGCATTTGTCAATAGCTAAAAAAGTCAAAATACCACAATTTTTTTGTGATATATATACATGATATCCTGAAGATGCTGTTTGTGAGCAAACAGAGCAAAAATGTAAGTCTTTATTCATTGATAATCATATAGTATATTCTGAAGCAAAAGTGATTTATGTTGTATAAATACTACATTTGTATTTTTCAGCATGTTTAGGGACACTTGAGATTATCTTCAACATCATCCATATGTAAATGTTGGCTATACACAGGAAAACTCTTTCTTTCGCTCTACTTTTTTTTACATTTCTATGATAGTCTCTGTATTTTCTTTCAGATTCCACAAGAGAATGAATCAGCAATTGTAGAGATGCCTCTGTTGAATAGAGAGTAACCTGAAGCCGGAGAGTGCCGTTTTTGAGATAAGACACGCATACCAGTGTCAATCACTTTGACATCATCGACAATCAAGCTCAATAACAGATTTTTGCTTTTATGAGAGCACATGAGTAACAGCAGGTTTCAGAAGACACGTGTTGAGCTGAGATTCTCCTACAGACTCTAATCTCACTCCTGAAGAACTACCGATAACGGATGAAGCTCAAGCCTCAAAGTTAACATTTCGCTGTCTGCACTCTTTGACATTTTTGACATGGTGCTACAATTATCAAATGTGGAATAACTGAATATATCTCACTAAATCAAAACTATTTCCAGACATTCAAGGGGGTGCAGAAATAGGCAAAAAAAAAAAAAACGTAACAATTTGATACTTAAAAAATTAAGTACATTGTACATTATGAATGTGTCTATTTTCATCCTCACATAAATATTCATTTACTTGTTACTTTATTTTTTCATATTTTATTATTTCTCTGTTACTGGTGCTAATTTTGTAAGCTATGCTGTAGTAAGGCAGATAGAGAAGAAATAATAGTCTAATAGTTAGTCAAGTCACCTTTATTTATAAAGTGCTTTTTACAATAGAGATTGTTTCAAAGCAGCTTAAGAGTGATTTAATCTAACCTTTGCCTAATTGACGGATTTTTTTTCGTTTAATATCATCTCTTGCTTTTAATTCAGCAAGAAATCAAATTTGCTGCTGAACAAAAACTACTGATATCTATAATATTTCCCCCCTATATTTCATGAACATTGTATGATTGGTTTCTGTACTTCAAACATGTGTGCATTAAGTCCTCATAGATTATATAAAAAGAAAAAAAATCATGGAAAAGGCAGAATTAGTCACCTCGTCAGTCTTGTCACCTGTGTCTATTATTATTATTATTAAAAAGATTTAAGTTCATCATCATCTCAAATGTTTGGAAACAGTACAGCACAGTTATATAAAGTTCTCTCACGTGTTCTGCTCACCGAGGATGTGTATATTTAATACAAAAATGCAATAAAAACAGTATTACAATTTAAAACGGCAACAATTGTTGTGCTGTTTTATGTGTATATATATTAAATAATTAAACATTTCTCTATTTGCTAAAATATCTTATTCCTGTGATCAGAGTTACATGATCCTTCAAAAATCATTCTAATATGACAATTTGATTCTCATGAAACAATTATGATTATTAACAATGTTGAAAACAGTATTAAATAAGAATGAAACTGCAGGTCATGCATAGACCATCTTGTCTCTGAATTTAAATCTTGATTAATTCACATTTGCTTTTGCATGGACACACTTGTACTGAATAATGGATGAAGGCCAGTGAGAGTTGTGCAGGTAAACCTCACTCCTGATCTCAAGATGCAAATGTTAATCACTGAGGCGCACTAGTATGGAAATAAATTAATGACAAATGTATTTGAAACAAAAAAGCTTGTTGAATTGCATTAAATGGAAAGCAAATACATTGTAGTAACAGAGCTTGCAATTGAATACATTGTATTTTAAGGGCTAACATTGTTGTATATTTGAGCTGTGAATATTTCATTTCAAAATAAAAAGCAATGAATAATTCAATAATCCATATTCACCTTTCAGATTTTACTTCAAAAATATTTTTAAATCTGATGAAGTGGTTCAAATTCAACAGAAAATTCAACGGCACAAATCCGTGAACTTGAGGAAAAGCAGTAGATTGTCAAATCTGCCAATATGTGATTTCCATCTGCTGTACGTTTTCCTCAACATTAGGTGGTGCAAGCTCCACTCAGTGCCTCAGTTCATCTCTTACTCTTTACTGCTATTTAGAGCATCATCAGAAGGACTTTTAAAAGAAACGGTTCAGCTTAATGAACTGTATGAAATCCCCGGTGGCCAGTGCCCAGTGAAGAAAGAGCAGAATGTGAGAGAGGTTCTCAGAGGGTTCTGAGAATGTAAATATATCCAGCTGAGCAGCCCGACAGAGTGGGTTCAGAGGAAGATTCAGCAATATTCTTCTATATTCCATTGTATGGGACTGACAGTGAAAGGAGAGTTCACTGGTTTGAGTTGGTTGGGAGTTTTGTTGGGAGCATGAAGTCGGGAGAGAGCATCTCCACCCACATTCTTGGATCCTGGACAAATATGGCAAAGTTGAACCAGGTGGAGAGGAAAGTTTTACAGCTTTCCTGTAGCTCAATCAGTAGAGCATTGGTGTTTACAACGCCAAGGTCATGGGTTCGATCCAAGGGAAAGCAAGAACTGATTCAATGTGTTTCTTGAATGCAATGTAAGTCGCTTGGGATAAAAGCGTCTGCCAAATGCATAAATGTAAATGTAAAAAGTCCTGTCTGGAATTCAATCTTCTTTGTAAGATTCGTAATCTTGTTTAGTCCTTGATAATATATGCAGGGCCTCGAGCGTTCTTCTTGGCAGCAAAGAAAAAGATGGATGTAGCAGGAAAGGTTGAAAGGCAGATGTAACCCTGCTTGAGAGTCTCCTCGATATACTCTTCCATGGTCTTCTGTTCAGGGATGAAAAGTGAGTGGGTTTTCTCACTGGGCACTGACTCAAGCGGTACCAGGTCAATAGTGCAGTCTCATGGTCTGTGTGGAGGAAGTTAGGAGGCTCGTGTCAGGCAAAAGATGTTTTCGAATGTGGACCTTCCAGAACCAGCGGAGTGAAAGCCTTGACATGGAGACCAGACAGCAAGACTAGATGAATATAACCTCTGCAGAGGGTTCTTCCTGCTACTGATTGGACCTTATAAGGAGTTGGAGTTGAGATCATATGGAGGTTGAGCTTCCTGCAGAGCTGTCCAGAGATAAAGTTACTGACTGACCCAGAGTTAAGGATGCTGAAATGTCATTGAAATGTCATAATCAGTGGGGAAAGTTTGACAGAAGGACTTGTAACTGAACTTACCAAGGGCCATGATGGTTTGAGTGGGCATGAGGAGATTACATGCTGTCCAGCTCCAGTCTGTATTGTCTTTCAGAAATGTCTTTGATTTGCTTTTCAGCAAGGGACAAATTATTCAGCATACCACATATTCAAGAGAGAAAAACCAACTTGTTGAAAAACTAAGAAGAGATATGAAAATTAATGCCATAAAGAGTATATTACAGGATGCACAGACACAATTAAGCGTGTATGATATTCTTCTAAAATATTTGAGGGATAGCGATTAGATTAGAATATATATATATTTTTTGTATTTTTATTATTGTTGTTTCTGTCGTTTGTCAATGCTTCTCACACGGGGGCGGGGCATCTTCAGGTCAAGAGCCACAAAACACCGAAGAACAGGAAGAAGAATCTGGTTGTGCGTCGAGACGCACCTTTTTCTGTTTTATTTCTTTCAAGGGTAAAATGATACCCAGTGTTCTTTAAACGCTATTCTCACCGGTGAGAAAACTCGTATTTGTCAGGCGCTGTAATGTCTCTTGGTTAGCGTCAGGTTTTTTTTTTTTTTTTTTATACTTGCGTTTTGGGTTTAATGTTCAGGGTCGTCAACCTCAGCTGCAGTTTTGGACGAAAACAGCAGAGATTCAGCAGAACTTCTCAATCATCTCAAAAGAAAATCTCAAAGAAATATCATCTTTATTAAATTCCGATTCTTCACAGCTCAACACAAAACATGTGGAACGTGTTGCTCTTTTTCTTATTGTTAATATACGGTAAGTGTTACTTTCGGTTTCGATTTATCGTTTTTTTATAGACAGGTTTTATGATAATTTCTATGATTTCAAGATTTGATGACGACAAAAGAAGTAACAAATCTATTAGAGTGACTAAAATTCATGCTGGTGAAAAACTGTTTTTGAGTATTTTTGTCGACTAGATATATCTAGGCCTGTTTCAGAAGTAACATGAAGCATCAACTTGTTTCAGAGCGTTTTATTGGTATCACTTGAATAAACTTTTGGATAAAAAAGTCTAAAAATGAGTTTGACAGCACAATAAGGCAAACATATTTATTTTCAAGACACAGTCTTAATAATTTATGCAGTGTTGAATTCTTTAATACATTTATCTTGTTAATGCTTAACTTGATGGTGATGGTTTCAATTTTATAGAAACATTTTTCCTTCTCCATCTGAACATCTGTTTGTCTTTTCAGCATCTCACACAATGATTTCTGTTGAATTTGTTTGCTGAAATGACTCTGGTTTCACTATAACTGGATCTGATTGTTTTTCAGGTGTGTCTGGAGCGGAGACTGAAGAAACTGAGTCAGTGTCAGTGATGGAGGGAGATTCTGTCACTCTAAACACTAATCTTTCTGAAATACTGAACGATGATACTATTCTGTGGATGGCTAGACCTAAAGACTCTCTCATAGCTCATGCAAAGAGAAAGGGAGACTTCACTTCAAGTTCTGTCACTGATGAGGATTTGAGATTCAGAGGCAGATTACAGTTGGACCAAAACACTGGATCTCTCACCATCAGAAACACCAGAATCAAACACTCTGGACAATATAAACTCTCAATCTCTAGAGTAAAGACTACGATAAAGATATTCAATGTTACTGTCTTTGGTGAGTATCTGAAGTCACTGTTTTACCAAACCGATCCCATTGCTTAACCAATCCATTCATGAAAGTTTATATTTCACAATTCTGCATTTTCTTCCTCGCAATTATTAGTTGATTTCTCACAATTCTGACTTTTTTTTTTGCAATTATCAGTTTAGATTTCACAATTCTGATTTGTTTTTACAATCATATATTTGCAAGCTAGAAAGTCCAATTCTGATGGGGCAAAAGTAGCTCACAACTATAATTTGCATCAAAGTTTTCGGAGCAACTTTTTTCTTTTTAGAGATATGACGGAAATAGAGGGTATACATACACAACTGCCCGTGAAAAGCTCCCGCTAGCTCTAAAACATTAACACTATATATCTATATATATTTATCTTGCAACTCTGATTTTCTTACTCACAATTGCTAGTTTCATGTAATTATGATGAAAAAAGTAAGAATTACAAAACATAAAGTCGCAATTGCAAGAAAAATATAAATATCATGAGACAGTCGTGATTACCTTTTTTATTCCATCACAAAACATGTGGAACGTGTTGCTCTTTTTCTTATTGTTAATATACGGTAAGTGTTTAATTTTTAATGGGTTTTAATAATTTGGTCATTTTAAACCCTGGATTACTTCACACTGTTCATATTTGTTCAAACCACACATTTGAATATGTGACATGTTTATGTGTAAGCATTTATTGAGTGAGAATTTTCAGATTTGTTACAAATTTGTCAAATGTTGTGAAACACAGTTTGATAATGTTTTGCTTGTTTTGTAGCTGTGGTTGGTGAAAGAGACGGAGTGAAGTCAGTGTCAACATCAGTGACAGAGGGAGATCCTGTCACTCTACGCATTGATGCTGAACTTCACAAAGATGATCTGCTGCTGTGGAGGTTTGGAGATAAAGGCATCCTCTTGGCTAAATTTGATGTTGAAGCTAACGAGATCTCGTTAAATAACGATGATGAGAGATTCAGAGACAGACTGAAGCTGGATCGTCAGAGTGGATCTCTGACCATCACAAACACCAGAATCAAAGACTCTGGACTTTATGAAGTACAAATCAGAGGCAGTGAGAGTTCACAGCAGTTCCTTCTTTCTGTCAATAGTGAGTAACTGTGAGCAACTGAAACAGCAAGTGTTTTAATGAAATGACATCCACGTTATTATCAGCAAACATTTTAAGTAATTTCAGGTCATCACATTAACTGACACTTTCACTGTCTCTCTTTGTATCTGTCCCAGGTCCACGTCTTTCTTTGGGTGCTATAGCAGGAATTCTTTTTGGTGTTTTAATTCCTGCTGTACTGCTTCTGACTGCAGGTTTTGCTCTGATTTACTATCGCCGCAGGATCTCAATATTAAAAGAGCAAATCGGTAAGTATTACATAATTTAAAGAGAATTTCCATTTCTTCAAAACTTGCTAGAACTTTCATTATACTGCATAATCTGTACATTATAGTCCTTATTTAGAGACGCTTGGTTTTCCATTTCTTTCCAATTCAAACCGAAATTAAAATTCCAGCAAATTACTAAATCAAATCAATCTTCACAACAGATAATGCCTGAAATGAGCTCTGTTATAGAGCTACATTTGTCAGTTTAACTGTCCAATAAAATATTTTACTTGCCTGTTGAAAACAGCATTGTCTCTGCATTGCTTTTACAAAATTAAAAATCCCTCAGTTCTAGCTATCTTCGAAAAGCCAAGCCGGTGTTGATTCTTGTTTTATTACAAGCTCTATCGCGTTCTCTTTTTACCAGAAGACTCTCCTCTTTTTGCCATTTGTTTAAAATGAGTGATTCCCTGGAAGATGGAGATTTAGTTTATCCGTGTCAGCCTTTCACTCTTGTTTTGACAATTAACCAATGATACTCCCACACGTGTCAATTTCCATATCTGATGAGACATGCATTGCCGAGTGATGCATATATGCAATTTTCACTGAAAACTATCCCACTACGTCTCAAATATAAACACTTACAACAATGAGTATGACAAAAACACATTTTTGAAGAAGGATTGATGTATTGATTTATTATTTACATTTTGTTAATCTTGAACCAAAAAGTTACATAGTGTATGTAGTTCCTAATTTGGGAAAAGGAGGCGGAAACCGGCGAACAATTAACACTTTTAATATGAAAATAAAACAACAAATACAAAATGAAAGTAATCGTGGCAGTCCCTCACAGATGACAGCCGCCCACAAAGACAAGCACAAAACACAATGTAAATCCAGGCCTGGATTCCTTTCTCGTCCTTCACTGACATCTCTCATCATTTTATGCCTCTGCTCCTCCGCAGGTCTCCTGACTTTCTCTCACGTCCTTCGGCCCCACCCTGCTCTCTATAGTGTACCTTTAAACTTGTTTCCCTGAAAATTCTTTCCAGGCAAAATTTACATTTGACACAATTTTGAAAGCCACTAACATATACATACACTTTTTTGCAACTCTTACCAAAATTGTTGATGCGCTGCATTAGGTTTTACATCCTTGACACTAAATGCCATTAGTTAAGATGTCATACCAAAGCACAATGAAACACTTGGATTGTGGAGAAAAGAGAATGAGATTTGAGATATGTGGCATTACCATCAATTTTTCAGTCTGTTCCTGACTCAGAAGACTTGGAATATAATATGAGTCATATGTACTTTATGTGGTTGGTATGAATTAATGTAATTGAGATCTCCACCTGCACAATCATGAACACATTTTGTTCTCTATTTCCATGTGTAGCTGTGACAAGTGAGAATGAAGAGACAGTGACAGATGAAAAAGAAGAGACAGTGACGGAGGGAGAATCTGCCAATCTAACAACTGGTCTTACTAAAATACAGGGTAATGATACAATAGTGTGGTTCTATGAAACTGAAGACAATCGCAATCGCATTGCTGAAATCAGTGGAGGGACCAGAAAGCTATTTGAAGGAGCTGATGGAAGATTCAGAAGCAAACTGAAGCTTGATTATGGAACTGGAAATCTCACTATCAGTAACATCAGAACCATTCACTCTGGTCTCTATAAACTAAAGATCAGCAACATCAGCAGTAGAACTAAATTGAAGATATTCAGTCTTACTGTTAATGGTAAGTGTATCAGCTGTCATAATTTAGATTATCTGAAAATAATGCATTTTCAAAGTGCTCAAATTTGAATAACTTATGGATATGTTGAGAAAAAAGGCACATAAGGCACAAAAGGCATGATTAGGGATAGGCAAACAGCAATTTCAAATTTTCATGGATCTTAATTTCTTAAGGCTGCATTACAAGTGTTTCACAAAAGTTTCTCATCCACACTGAAACATCTGAAGTTGTCATTGTCTCCATGTAAACTGCAAAAATATGAATTTGTGGAAATGGTGACTTTGTGATTTCATCTTGGCCATTAATTTGCATGGCAACACCACAACATGCCTATAAATGGAACATGTAATACACATGTACATGGCGTCACTGGTTTCGCAAATTCACATTTTTGTATTTCACATGGAGACGATAATGGTATCTTTTTCAAACACTTGCATACTCCCCCCCCCCAATTTTCAAAATAAATGCTACATTTACCTCATAAAAACAATTCAGTGTCTGTAGTAGTTTGCTAGAAAAAAAATAACCCAATTGAGGATAATTTTGCAATAATAATTCATTAGGCTATATTTTCATTTTACTTAACTTTTATGTGTGTTTGGATAAATCCGTAATGAAAACAGAACATTATAACACCACTGTTTAAAGGTTTATATTTAACAAATTGGAGTAACATAAGTAGCTTCTTTTATATTTAAAAAATTAAAAATTATTTATATAGCTTATATTTTCCTTAAGAAAAATTGACATGTACTGCATGAAATATTGTGAAAAACTGAATCAAATCATGAAATACACAGCCCTATAAAATAGTGTTGTTAGTTTGAAATTATTTATAAATCAGTTGTTCCGTGGCGTAAACATTTAAGTACTGCAGCACATTCTGCTTCATGAATCAATCTTCTGCTTTGCTGACTGCTTTGTCGTTATGACTTAATATTACAAAAAAACCAACAAAAAAAAAACAATCTCAAAATATATAAATGACACATATATAAAATTGATGGTACATATATAAAATTGTTTAAAACAAATCTCATCTAAATGTATGTTAATTCTAAACTAAATTCATTAATTTGTGTATTTCTCTGTTTCTGTGTGCTGCTGTAACATAAAGTGACGTCAATGTCAGTGGAGGAGGGAGTTCCTGTCCTTCTCCAGACTGGCACTAAAATACAGCCAGGTGATCTAGTACTGTGGACGTTTGGAGCTGAAAACAGTCTCGTTGTTAAAGATGATTCAAGACCAACTGAAAACAATGATAGATTCAGAAACAGACTGGACCTGAACAAGACGACTGGAAATCTGACCATCAAAAACTTCAGAACCGCAGACACTGGACATTATAAACTACAGATCATCAACAAAGAAAAGACCACATTCAGGAGATTCAATGTGACTGTCACTGGTGAGTAGAGCAGCAGTTATTATACCAGCATTTCAATGACATAGAGCGACAATGACGCAACACAGGACAGCAAACACGAAGGAAATAAATAGGGAACATGAGGAAGGATTAATGAGGCGGGACAGCTGGGGCAAATAAAACAATAACGAGGAAACAAGACTGGTGGGGTGGACATGAAGACGTGGCCAATGCGAACGCGTGTAGTGAAAACACAAAACACAACATGAAAGCACGTGGCCGATGTAAACACGGACCGCATGCGAAAAAATACACGCAGACACAAGAGAGTGCGCCCGAGCGTCGAAACCGCACCCACTCACATGACATAGATCGCACGAGAACGAGCAAACACTCGTCTCGTGCGCTCACAACAACAACAAAACACACGGATGAATGTTCGTATCCCGACACAAAACCATGACTGAACAAGACCAAAGTGTTGGGATCGAACATCATAACCCGTACACAAGGCGCTACACAAAAAACAGAGCACGTGACTCGACACTCGAAGCCACGCACACACACAAAGACAACAGGGCTGTGTCAGAGCTCTGTCACTGAAACACTAGAAAACAAGACCGAAGTGACAGAACCCTGACAGTTTGCACTGTTTTTACAATGTTTCTTCTTATTGTACATTTAGGGAAAAACGACAAGTGTTTCTACTGAGTAAATTCGTTGGGACAAACTTTGATGTTGGCTTGACAAAGTTTAAAAGTTTTATAGACTTCATATTTATTGAAGTTGAAAGAGAAATACATTTCTAGCATGAATTAGCATGTTGATAGCTTGATAGCATGTCTTAGCATGATTCTAGCAGGAATTAACTTGCTAACATATTCTAACATTGTTAAAATAAAATAGGAAATTGCTAGCATGATTTAGCATGATTTAACATTTTGTTAGCATGATTTAAAATGTTCAGTCATCTTCAGTGCCTGTTCTGTAAGCATTAATTATGTTAAAATGCCCGCTGGTCATTATGACAAAATAAACCCCATCAGGAACTATTCCTGTTCAGAGATTAACGTTTGTCAACAGCTAGAATGGTAAAAAAAAAACACTACAAAACTAGTCCTGAAGAGAACAGAGCAAAAATGTAAATCTTTTTTTTTTTTAACTGACAATTTTTCCCTTCCCTTCCTTCCCTGCCTCAATATCCCACTCTTTAAGGGCCAGTCACACAGCCGATCACGCACAAATCACTCACAAATCATGCACAGATTGGGTTTGTGCGTGCTTGTGCGTCGAGAAATTGACCAAAGTATTCCATGAACATTCGACGCACGCCTGACGCACGAATCAAGGACGGAGCGCGTCCAAACACACACGCTTCGCGAACGTTCCACGTACAAGCACTTTCAGAATCCACATTGTCAGTGGATGTCAGTGGATTGAACGTGATGCGTGCGCGGTTCATGCGTGATATGAAGGTGGGGCGTCAGTGGAATGAACGTGGATGTGCGCGGTTTCGAACCAGTTCCAACGCATAAGCACTGACGGCCGACGCGTGTCCCGCGCATAGTCACGCATACTCGACGCATAAACTACGCACGCCGATGCATGAATAACGCACACTGACGCACAACTTGTGCGTCGTAAAAATTTTGAAACGTTCAAAACTCAAAATCCCGCACAAACTGCCTTCGACGCACATCCACTTACAATCACTGACGTTCCACGTTCGTTCCACGACGAATTACGCATACGACGCACGCTCCGCGCAGAAACGAAAATCTGTGCCTAATTTGTGCGTGATTCATGCGTCGCTGTGTTACTGGCCCTTTAGCTTTCACATCTGTAGTTCAGTTCATTTGGTCCAGACCAAAGACAAAAATTTGCTTTGTTTATCAGTTGTTTTCATTCCTTTTCATTCCACATTGATTGCGTTGGTCCGAACCAATTGAAACAAACTAAAAATGCATGCGTGTGACAACATCCACTTCACTCATTGGCCAGAACATATTTCCTAAATTGCTTTTCAATTGGTCAGAATAAACGTACAGGAAAAAAACAATTCCAACAGAGAAGAAAAAGCCAGCAGAAACACACCGTACTAAGGAGAGACTGAAAGTACGGATTATTTCTCTGGTCATTATATTATACATAGTTTGTAAACATCACAATATATAAACTATACAATTCTATAATGAATCGTGGATGCGGCTGGAAAATAATGTGGTTATAATAAATTAGCTGCGATGCTAAAGAGATACTGTTAACAAACTCTTGTCCTCATTCCATTACAGTTTAGTCCAAAAATGAGCAGTACTTTCTGCAGTTCGGTCTGTTCGAGGTCGGATCATGTTCTCACCACAAACGAACCACTCCAGTGTTATTTATCTTTAACCACAAAAAAAAAAAAATGTTTTTTTTCTTTTGGTTTGGGCAAAACGAATACAGGTGTGAACATACAGTGATATTTTCCTTAAGATGTTCAAGTCAGTTTGTATTGTAAAAATATTAGCTATATTTCTTTTATTTATTTTTATTGTTGACATTTTTTGTTATTTTCAGCATGTTTAAAAACCTGTAACTATATGTATATGGAAATGCAGCAAAACCATTTCTTTCTTTTGTTTTATATTCTGTCAGATCCCTCAGAAAGCCAAGTGAATGAACAAGTGACTGCAGAGACAATGTTGATTGGAGATGATCCTGATGGATTGAATGAGGAACAGAGTTCAGTTTGATGAGAGAAGACACACATACACCAGTGTCAATCATTCTGATATCACTAACAATGAAGCTCAACCACATATTTATGTTTACGAAAATGAGAAATGAACTCGTGCACTGAAAAAAGTAGGAATGAATTCTTGTGTGAAGAGCACATGAGTAACAGCAGATTAAAGAAGTTTAATTGATTGAACTGAGATTCTCCTACAGACACTAATCTCACTCCTGAAGAACTGATGACTGATGAAGCTGGAAATGATTTGTGGAGCAGCAGGAAGTGCAACACTTTCATATGATCTGTGTTATTACAGTCAGCTATCAAACATCAGCATTGAGAAAGCTGTGATTTCAGACCTGGAAACACTCACTACATCTGAACTAATTCCAGACAGTCAAACTGGTGCAAAAATAGCCAAACAAATTGACACCAAAAACACTCATTTGACTTTAACAGTTTCAGGACGGTTTGTTTTATCTTGTACATTACAATGAAAGATTACTTTGACATTACTTGTCAGACACAATCCACATTCACTCTTACAAATAAGTGTTTCATATGTGTGTTTTCTCAGCGATGCCATAGATCAGTTCTATTCAAATGACAGACTATGGTCCGGTTCGAGACCTCAAGCTTAGTTTCATCCGGATTGCAGGACCTAATTGTGGTATTTTACCATTTCTCCAGCTTAAAGTGAGCCGTGCGTCAGAACAAAAGAGTGATACACACCGCAAGTGTTCAAGTTCGTTTACAGTAATGATCTTTTGGTGCTTCATTCTCTCATATTTGTATAGAGCCAAACGTGCTTCATTCAAACCCTTTCTTCTCTCTCCCGATAAAGACGTAAAGCACAGCATTATGTGCTTATTTCAACAACAGCAGAAAAATAATGACCCTACGTTTATGTTTGTTTTTAGTAGTAGTAATGGCTCATATTACATGTTTCCTCAGCCCCAATTACTTATATGTGCCATAAGTGTGAGTGTCAAATTATAAAAAAATAAAGTAAAGCATTAATATATACATAAAAGTAGCCTAATAACACATCATTTTTAACTTTATATTCATATCCAGCTGTGAGCTATTTTCTTGTTTTTGGTTAATATTGGTAAAAGCCTTCATCACTTCTTTGACTCTCAGGCCCAGAGATTCTCATCTTTGATGATTATTTTGAGTGTTTTTGGTTCTTTTCTTTCACAAAGTACCACGGCTTCCCCCGATGGGAATGAATAACTGTTCCAAAAAAGTCTGGACTTCCACTGGGAAGGAAATATGGAGATAAGACCTCTTGGAACGTTAATGAAATACCTCTAATGTAGAAGAACAGTTTTTGGTTGCTCAAATAATCTTTCTGTGAACCGCTCTTAAAGTAACCTGTTTTTTCTTAATATGAAGTTTATACATCACAGTACTGTTTTGTCTTATTTAGTGTTGTAAAAGAAGAGAATGTAAAACAATGTATCACTACGATATTGTTAAGCAGTAAATTTAATGTTTTTTGTATTATATTCCGTTTTAAAAACAGTGTTTGATGTTTGACCTGTAACTTTAATGACAGGCAGAAAAAGATCAATAAATAATTTTTAAAATGTATTTATTTTTGTGTTGCATCCTATCTGTTGTAAGACACAATTCATGTTTAGTTCAGTAAAATTAATTAAAAATAAAAACATTTAGTGTGGAAAAAATTTCAAATTTAAACAAAATTCAGATTAGAAGATTATGAACTAAAAAAAACTTTATTGCACATTTATCAACTCCATTTTCTCTTAAGTTTTCATTTTTCTGTATTTTTGTCTTTGTTAACTGACTTTGGTAAAGTGAAAAAGTCTCAAACAACAGGGAACAGTGATGCTTTACTACAGTAATAATACAGTAATGCTAGTAATTTAATACAGTAATGCTTTAAAACAATAATGCAATCCAGTGTGAAGAAGAAGAAGAAGAAGAAGAGGAAGAAAGAGATAGATAAAGAAAGAAAAAAAGATACTATTGTCATCAGGGTTGCTGACTTTCAGATTTTGGAAACTTAAACTCGGTTCTTCGTCAGTCAGAGTTGATATAAAATCCTCTCTGTTAGTGTTTAGTGAGTTTTGTGAACAGATGTCGCTGTCAGGCTGCTGGAAGTG
The DNA here is from genome assembly GCA_037043235.1 of Rhodeus uyekii. Lineage (NCBI taxonomy): Eukaryota > Metazoa > Chordata > Actinopteri > Cypriniformes > Acheilognathidae > Rhodeus > Rhodeus uyekii. Next base: position 36,042 of record JAWRVZ010000523.1, read on the forward strand.
GAAGTGGTTAAATATTAATAACCAATAAAATCTGATTTCTTTGATTCTACAACACTATGATGAGAATTTTAAAACTATCTCTATTTTTCTCTCTAATTTGCGGTAAGTTTGTGATTTCTGTTCACTTTCACTTTGAACTCAATTCAGACCGGATCTCTGACCATCACAAACACCAGAAACACAGACTCTGGACTTTATGAAGTACAAATCAGAGGCAGTGAGAGTTCACAGCAGTTCCTTCTTTCTGTCAATGGTGAGTAACTGTGAGCAAGTCTTTTAATGTAAAGGTGTACACGTTATTATTAGAATATGTTTGATCAGATTTTCACATTGACTGATACCTTCACTCTCTCTTAATAGCCGTCCCAGATCCACTTCTTTCTAAAGGTGCTAAAGCAGGGATAGGTGTTGGTGTTGTAGGGGAATTTACAGTTCAGACCAGAGAACCAGATATGTTGAATGAAGACCAGGAGTCAGAAGTGCAGTCAATAGAGGAAATTGTAGTGAAGAATAGTTTGCAGTTTTATCAGCAGAAGCTTCAGGTCTCACAAGGAGTTCGTAGGCCGCCCCACATACAATAACATTGTTACAGCAATTATACTCTAACAGAGGGTGCTAACTGTCACGTTTATGTTAGATTCACGTTACTCAGGACTCTTAGTTTGCCTTTTCCTTGTCACATGTTCCCTGTTCCTTTTCTCACTCATCAGTTCCCATCGTCATCAGATTATTCACAGGTGTTTTGTGTTTCAGTTTAATCACAGCCAGCATTTAAGTTCTCCTTGTTCACTCTCCAGATTTGTCAGTTCTTAAAGTTATGTTACCTTGTCGTGTGTGGATGCCTTTCTATTTGAGTTTGCACTCCCATGTGCTGTTTTGTAGTGATGTCCAAATGAAGCAATGAACCAGTATTGAACCACTTCATCAATTGTTTTGAAAATGGGTTCATTCATTCAAAGCTTCGTTTTAGTGACATCTAGTGGCGAAATTGTAGATAGCAAAATAATGTCAGTATGAGTGTAACTAGGGTTTGTGTGAATGATGTAAATAAACTTTGATTGATTGGTTGATTCCAGGGGCGTAGCCAGAATTTTTTTTTGAGGGGGCCCAGCTTAAAATGAGGGGGCCAAACTGCGCGCGATTGTTGACGGGGGATCTCAAAATTTCTAGCATGTTGGTGTCTGAGCATAACAAAATCGATCTGGATTCGAACCTGAGCGGGACACTCCAATGATTTTCAAAGCTATCACCTTAACTACTGGGCTGCGCAATTTATGCGTTGTGACCATCTTGTGTGGCGGTTGATATCTCGTTTTCGTTTTCACGTCGCGATTTTAAACAATTGAAAATCTGAGGGGACCGGACATGTAAATGAGGGGGCCCAGGCCCCCCCGTGGCTAAGCCACTGGTTGATTCTATTAGCGTAGGCTATGTAGTGTTTTAGTTGGGAGAACGGATTCTCTTTCTAGCTGGTTCCATGATGATGATGATGATGATGATGATCAAACAAATGTGATAACAACAAGTGATAACAACAATGCAAACTCCTTCTACAATAAACCCACATTTTATGCATCATTTTGGGCATCTATATAGTCATATTACGTGCCAAAAAGACTGCTGAAGCGTGCGTGCAGCAAAGTCTCGCGTCACAAAGCCTCTCGCGATGCGAAGCAGTATTGAATAGTCTGAACCAGTCACGTGTTTCACTCAGAGAACCGAAGCAGTTGCTGCTTCGGACGTCATCGGTCACGTGTGTTTTTCCGCATCAAAGCAAGCTCCGAAGCAGTAGTTCATAAAAAATCCTGCTTCGAGTTCGAAGCTTGTGTCGGAGCATCGGTGTCAGACGGCCATCACTACTGTTTTGTTTCTTGTCTTACAAATAAAGCCTTTCTGTTGGATCTCCGTGTTTCCCGTCCTTCCGCATCGCGCACCACCGGTATGTGTAACACTAACTACGTCAATGATGACGTTTAAATTATTCTGATTGGCTAAGAAAGAAAGAAAGAAAGAAAGAAAGAAAGAAAGAAAAACAAAACTAGTAATTTTCCACACAAGAGCAGACAGTCTGAAGCATATATTCGTTGATCACATGGCTCAGGCTCCAACTATCAACAGAAACACTACCCAAAATATTATGATAACATGTTCTATCTGGTGAGACATGTAGACAATATTCATCACTATTCTGTGAAAAACTAAAGAAAAAAAGAATATGAATAAATAAGAAAAAGAAAACAATATATACACAAGCGGCAATGGATTTCCAAATCGCCCCTTCAGTGTTTTATTTCCTGTTCATTTGTGTTTTGTTTACTGCTCATTTACTTTGCTCACTTTAAACAAGATTTCTCTCTTCCAAAACTTTGCATAACTTAACAGAAGGTCACAGGTCAGCAGACTTCAGGCTTATTTGAAAAATATAGGCATGCAGGGATCAAACTGAACTCTGCAGGGCTTTGGTAAAACTCTTTAAAGGAGATGGGTCTTATAAGCTCCACATGTCAATACATCACATACATTATGAGAATGTTGATTTTTGTCATCACATCAATATTCATTTACTTATTACTGTAATTTTATCAGATTTTATTTTATTATCTGTTACTGGTGCTTATGTTGTAAGCTATGCTGTAGTAAGGCAGATAAAAGAAATACAAATAATAAAAAAAGAAATGAGAATGTCTCCTTCTCAAGGTTATACACTTATACAGCATACAGTGTTTGTTTTTTTTTACAATAGAGATTGTTTCAAAGCAGCTTTACAGTGATAACAGGAAAATAATACATTAAAGTTTGTTTTTGGCTGAACAGCAGCTCTAGAAGAGCAAGTCAATCAATAATATTGATGAATATTAAGTGTTCAGTGTTCCTGACTAAGCAAGCTAGAGGCGACAGTGGCAAGAAACCCAAACTCCAGCAGGTGACGAAATTAATGATACAGTAATCCAGGGGCGTAGACAATTGTAAATTGTAAATAGTATTACAATATAAAACAGCTGTTTTATATGTGTCTATATTAATTAAACATTTCCTCATTTGCTATTAAATATAATTTATTCCTGTGAACAAAGTATCAGTCACATGATCCTTCAAAAATCATTCTAATCTGACAAATTGATGCTCATGAAACAATTATGATTATTATCAATGTTGAAAATAGTTGTGCTGCTTCATATTTTTGTGTAATCGTTCAGCTACAACAAATAGCTGAATGCTTTTGTACATACAAGGGATTTCCCTGGAACTTTATAAGTTATTACCGGTACTTCACAAAAGTAGTTTTGGACTTTCTGTAAGAGAGTGACCTCAGGCTTCCAGTGTGAATGAAACACCCATTGCACAAGAGGTCAAATATGTTCCGTTTTGGATACGAATGAAACGGCAGATCACTTAAATCTTGATTTATTCACATTGGTTTTTGCATGGAAACACTTGCCCTTGTAATGGATGAAGGCCAGTTAGAGTTGTGCGGGTAAACCTCACTCCTGATCTCTATGCAAATGGTAATCATTGAGTTCAGTTCCATGCGCATGTCCGGGAAATTCATGAATATTAATTTAAGCTCCGCCCACTGAAAATCTCTCACTACATTAGTCGGGTGGGGCGGGGCACAACTTCAGGTGTTTTTGGCAACCGCGACAAACACATCGAAGAAGAGGAAGAAGAAGAGTCTGGCTGTGCGTCAAGAACAAAGTCCTTGTTCTGTTCCATGTTTCTTTCAAGGATAAAATGATACCGGTTTTCTTTAAATCTCGTAACTGTCAGTTGATGTAATGTCTAGGTTTTTTGTTTTGTAATTGCGTTTAGGGTTTATTATTCAGGTTTGTCAATCTCAGGTGTTGATTTTGGACGCAAACAGCAGAGATTCAGCAGAACTTAAAAATATAGAAATCTCAAAGAAATATCATCTGAATTAAATTCAGATTCTTCACAGCTCAACACAAAACATGTGGAATCTCTTGCTCTTTTTCTTATTCTTAAAATACGGTAAGTGTTTACTTTTGGTTTCAATTCATCGGGGTTTTTTTATAGACAAGATTTGATGACGACTGAAGAACTAACAAATCCAATAGATTGACTAAACTGTTCTTGAGTATTTTTGTTGAGAATTTGCATCTAGGCCTGTTTCAGAAGTAACATGAAGCATCAAGACTTGTTTGTGAGCGTTTTATTTATGTCACATGAATAAATTATTGGATAAACGAGTTATAACAATTCTAAAAATCGTTTGTCAATACAATAAGACAAAAATATTTAATTTCAAGATACAGTCTTAAACACTTATTGCAGTGTTGAATTATTTAGTACATTTATCTTGTTAATGCTTATCTTGATGGAGTATGTTTTAAACAGTTTTCCTTCACACATACACCTGAACAGTAATCCAGTCTATGTTTGTCTTGATTTCTGTTGAATCTGTTTGCTGAAATGACTCTGGTTTCGCTATAACTGGTTCTGATTGTTTTTCAGGTGTGTCTGGAGCAGAGACTGAAGAAACTGAGTCAGTGTCAGTGATGGAGGGAGATTCTGTCACTCTAAACACTAATCTTTCTGAAATACTGAACGATGATACTATTCTGTGGATGTTTGATGTTAAAGACTCTCTCATAGCTCAAGCAAAGGGAAAGGACGACTTCACTATATTAGTTGTCACTGATGAGGATTTGAGATTCAAAGGCAGATTACAGGTGGACCAAAAGACTGGATCTCTCACCATCAGAAACACCAGAATCAAACACTCTGGACAATATAAACTCACCATCTCTGGAGAAAAGAATATGATAAAGATATTCAATGTTAATGTCTCTGGTAAGTATCTCAAGTCGTTGAAATGTTAGCCACTTTTCCACCATTGGGCTAAACCGTTCCCATTGCTGAAAGTGTTTGTCACATAAGTATATAAGTACTTATAAGTATACAATTTCTTGTGAAAACCAACCCGCTAGGTCTAAAATATAAATGCTTATAATGGGGTATATCATAGCGAATCTTAGTATATCTATCTATTAATTCTGCGATTTTCTTTCAAGCACGCTTTATCTTGCAATTGTGAGTATAAAGTCTCTGTTATTACTCATATTCGTTCAAACCACACATTTGAATATCTGACACATCTGTGTGTTTGTAAGCATCTGAGTGAGAGTTTCCAGAATTTGCCCCACAAAACAGGTTTCCATGATTAACTTTTTTTTTTATTTGTCAATTGCTGTGAAACATATAGTTCATGTTTTGCTTGTTTTGTAGACATGGTCGATGAGACAGATGGACTGAAGTCAGTGTCAATGTCAGTGATTGAGGGAGAGCCGGTCACTCTACGCATTGATCCTGAAAAGCACAAAGATGCTCTGCTGCTGTGGAGGTTTGGAGACGAAGGAATCCTTCTGGCTAAATTTGATGTTGAAAGTAATAAGACGTTATTAAAAGATGCTAATGGGAGATTCAGAGACAGACTGGAGCTGGATCATCAGACCGGATCTCTGACCATCACAAACACCAGAATCACAGACTCTGGACTTTATCAACTACAGATCAAAGGGAGTGAGAGTTCACAGCAGTTCCTTCTTTCTGTCAATGGTGAGTAATTGTGAGAAAGTGTTTCAGTTTTATGGCACGCACAGTATTATTAGCGTATATTTGGAGTCATTTCAGAGCATCACATTAACTGACACTTTCACTGTCTCTCTTTATAGCCGTCCCAGATCCAGGTCTTTCTCTGGGTGCCATAGCAGGAATTATTTTAGTTCCTTTTCTGCTGCTTGTGGTTGCGGTCGCTGGTCTTATTTACTATTGCCGCAGGGCCAAGAGATTTAAAAAAAGAATGGGTAAGTATTATAAAATTTCCATTTCCTCCAAACTTGCTGTAACTTTTGTTATACTGCATACTCAACTTATTATAATAATAATTGTTTTTCCATTTCTAACCATTCATGCAGAAAATGAATTCCAGTACAGCACTATGAAAAAATTATAATGTTTTGAATTTTCACTTTAGATTTTTGTTCAACTGTGTTAGAGAGTTCTCGCCCTCTCTGAAAATCTAAACCAGTGTTGATTCTGTTCTGTGTTTGTTTAAAACGGTGATTCCCCAGAGGTTGGAGATTTAGCTGCTCCATGACAACCTTTCACGCTTGTTTGACGATTAGCCATTGACACTCCCACACACATCCAAGTTCTCTGTTTCCTGATCTGAAGAGACACTCATGGCCGAGTGATGCATGTATGCAATAACCTGTGAAAATCATCCCACTAGGTCTAAAATATAAACACTTATAACAGTCTTACCATAGTGAATCAGGGTAAGAAAAAAACATGAAGACATTTTGAATCAAAAAGTTACATAGTGCACCTTTTTCTGAAAAATAACCTTGAAAATTCCTTCCATGTAAAATTGACACAATTTTGAAAGCAACTAACACATATACACATTTTATTTTTGTAACTCCTTTTATGTATTTGTTAGTGCTTAAAATTAAATTAAATGGGATGGATTTAATTTCCAACTTTTTGGTATTGTTGCAACCAATTCCAACTTTTCTTTTACTCAAAAATGAATTTGAGTCACGTTGTGTCAAACATGCTGTTGTTTATGTTGCTCTTTTCCATAAATCATTTCATAATGTTCTCAATGTTCAAGTTCTAAAAACGAAAAGTACCAAAAATACACTTTAATATTGTTCAAACATTTTGTTCTATTTATTACAATTCTTCCAACGTAAGATGATATCTTCGTGTAACAAACCCTGTTTTTCATGGCTAATCTTCCAATTCTCCAGTGTTCTGCCCAAATTGTTGATGTTGCAATGGGTTTTACGTCCTTGACATTAAATAACAATAACTTTTGATTATGTGTAAAAGAGAATAAGATTTGAATTTTTCAGTCTGTTCCTCACTCAGAAGACTTGTAGTATAGTCATATGGACTTTATGGTGTGGTTGTTGTGAATGAATGTCTTTGAGAAATCCACCTGCACAATCATGAACACATTTCTGTCTCTGTGTGACTGTGACAGGTGAGAAGAAAGAGACCGTGATGGAGGGAGAACCTGCCCTTCTACAAACTGATCTTACTGAAATACAGGGTAATGATAAGATAGAGTGGTTCTATGAAAATGAAGACAATTGCATCGCTGAAATCAGTGGAGGGAACGGAAAGATATTTGAAGGGACTGATGGAAGTTTCAGAAGCAAACTGAGTCTGAATCATCTTTCTGGAGATCTCACTATCAGTAACATCAGAACCATTCACTCTGGTCTCTATAAACTAAAGATAAGCAGCAGCAACAGCACCACATGGAAGAGATTCAGTCTTACTGTTAATGGTAAGTGTATCAGCTCTTTAAATAAGTTAATGATCATGCACTAAGTAAACAGTTTAGATGATCTGAAACTAATGCATTTTCAAATCGCTCAAGTCACAAAAAAACCTTGGGAGAAACCAGGCTCAGTCAGGGGACCAGTTCTCCTCTGGCCAACAGCCAAACAGTACATGATTATTATATTGACAACAATTCAAGTCCAATATTAAGTCCAAGTTGGTCCGGTTGGAGATGGGTTCATGATTGTCACAGTGGAGGGTTTAGTCGAGTCACGGTCTCAGCAGACACTTCAGGGCAGTGCTGTGCTCGTGTCCAGGTCCTTCATCTGATCTGGATACGGCCCGGATCCAGCTGACCACTGTAATCTCGGAATAAACAGAGAATAATATCAGCGAAGATGCCATTCTTCTTCTGATGTATCGAGTACATCAGGTGTTATGGGAATGTTCCCGGTTCCGGCTTATCTAAATTATGCAGCCTAACAATCATTTTACATGATTTGGATTAAAAATGTATGTATAATGTGTTATGTGTATGCTAGGTTGAAGAGATGTGTTTTTAGTTTAGATTTAATTTTAGTGTGTCTGCTTCCCGAACTGTAATAGGAAGACTGTTCCAGAGTTTAGGAGCTAAATAGGAAAAAGATCGACCGCCAGCAGTTGACTTTGATATTCTAGGTATTATAAACTGGTCAGTATTTTGGGATTGCAATAGATGTGAAGGACTATAATGTGTTAAGAGATCGCTCAAGTACTGGGGAGCTAAACCATTTAATGCTTTGTAAGTAATTAGCAAGATTTTAAAATGTATTCGGTGATTAATAGGAAGCCAGTGCAGGTTTGACAGAACTGGGCTAATATGCTCATACTTCCTGGTTCTAGTAAGAACTCGAGCTGCTGCATTTTGGACCAGCTGGAATTTGTTTATTAAGCGTGCAGGGCAACCACCTAGTAAAGCATTACAATAATCTAGCCTTGAACGCATGAACTAACTTTTCCGCATTTGTCTTTGAGAGCATATGTCGCAATTTAGATATATTTTTAAGATGGAAGAATGCCGTTTTACAGATGCTAGAAACGTGGCTTCAAAGTGTGTATACAAGCAGTGCGAATCAACCAATAAAAACTATAGACAATTTTGCACAGCTCATATCTTTGTGTAACGAATACTGTTATTCACGGATAATCTTCCACTTCCCCACTGTTCTGCCAAAACTGTTGACGTGTTGCAGTAGGTTTTACATCCTTGATAGTAAATGGCATTTGTTAAATATGTCATATCAAAGCACCATGAATAATTTTTGATTATGTGTACAAGCGTATGAGATTTGAGATGTGGCATTATCAACAATTTTTCAGTCCGTTCCTCAATTTTGGAATATGGACTTTATGGTGTGGTTGGTATGAATAAATGTAATTGAGATATCCACCTGCACAATCATGAACACATTTCTGTTTCTATGTGTGACTGTGACAGGTAAGAATGAAAAGACGGTGATGGAAGGAGGGCCTGCCCTTCTACAAACTGATCTTACTGAAATACAGGATAATGATAAGATAGAGTGGTTCTATGAAAATGAAGACAATCGCATTGCTGAAATCAGTGGAGGGACCAGAAAGCTATTTGAAGGAACTGATGGAAGATTCAGAAGCAGACTGAATCTTGATGATGGAACTGGAGATCTCACTATCAGTAACATCAGAACCATTCACTCTGGTCTCTATAAACTAAAGATAAGCAGCAGCAACAGCACCACATGGAAGAGATTCAGTCTTACTGTTAATGGTAAGTGTATCAGCTCTATACATAAGTTAATGATCATGCACTAAGTAAACCGTTTAGATGATCTGAAACTAATGCATTTTCAAATCACTCAAGTCACAAAATCAAAAAAGGCATGACCAGGAATCATAGATGGGCAAACAGCGATTTCCATATATTCATGGTTCTTCAGTTCTTAAAGCTACATTACTAGTGTTTTTTAATTTCCCATCCACACTGAAACATCTGAAGATATCGTCGTCATCATCTCCATGTAAACTATGAGAATGTGAATTTGTGGAAATGGTGACTTTGTGATTTAATTTCAGCCATTAATTTACATACACATGCAAATAGCGTCACCAGTTTCGAAAATTCGCATTTCTGTAGTTTACGTGGAGACAAGAATTATATCTTGAGAAAAATCAAATCATGAAACTTGCATCCTGCTCCCAATGTTCGAGACATGCTTATGGCCTTGACTTGGATGTTTCTCATAAAATGCTTTGTTTACGTCTTAAACGCTGTTCAGTGTCTTTAGTAGTTTGCTAGAAAAAAATATCTATAGAGGGGAACATTTTGCAATACAATACACATTCATTAGGCTATATTTTATTTTACTGAACTTAACTACATGCATGTTCTGATAAATCTGTAATAAAACAACTTTATGACGCCACTGTATAAATGTTTATATTTAACGAATTAGAGTAACATAAGTAGCTTATTTAATATAAATGCATAAGATATAAAATGCTTAATTTAAATACTTTTACAACTTTGTAATTGACTATTGATTATTATATCTAAAAAACAGGTCTGAATCAACAGTGTTCCTTTTATAATTTACATTATGCAGACATCATTATTTACATATCTTCCTTAAGAAAAATTGACATACTACATGAAATATTGTGAAACGGTGAAAAGATTTAAATTTAATCAAATCATGAAATGCCCAGCCCTATAAAATAATGTTGTTAGTTTCAAATGATTTATTTTAATCAATCTGTAAATCAATTGTTCCGTGGCTTAAACATTTAAGTAGTACTGCACAGTTTGTTTTGCCATCTGACTGCTCAATATTTCAACAACAAAAATATCAAAATATGTAAAATACGTAATATAATTCTTATGAGAGCTGTAGAATCTAGTTTCATATATTTTTCAGCATTAGCACATGTTCTTTATAGGGCAAATTCTCTGGAAGCAACAAGAATGTGTTTTGCAAGAGTGATACAAATTTTCCCTGCATATTTGTGTGTTCAGATGAATTAGTTCTATCAAAGTGTGTATGCAAGCAGTGTGAATCTGCAAATCAAACAGTAAAAACTATATACAATTTTGCACACCTCATAAGAAATCAAAGCAAATGGATTGTTCTGCTCATGAATCTCTAGTTTAATTGCACCCTTAAGGGATGATGCAAAATAATTCCTGTTTAGAAACATACCACAATAGTTTAAAACAATTCTCATCTTAATGTACAGTGATGTTGAAAATGCAAACAAAATTCATTCAAGCACAATTTTTCTGTATTTTTCGGTGTCTGTGTTCTGCTGTGACATGAAGTGTGGTCAATGCCAGTGAAGGAGGGACGTTCTGTCCATCTCCCGATTGACACTGAAATACAGCCAGGTGATCTAGTACTGTGGACATTTGGAGCTGAAAACAGTCTCGTTGTTAAAGCTGATTCAGGAAAGACACAAGAAATTAGTGAGAGATTCAGAGACAGACTGGAACTGGATAAGATAACGGGATCTCTGACCATCACAAACATCGGACCCACAGACGCTGGACATTATAAACTACAGATCATCAACAAAGAAAAGACCACATTCAGGAGATTCAGTGTGACCGTCACTGGTGAGTAGAGCAACATTTATTGTAACAAAATGTTTTTATACATCAACAGTCCTCAACTGTCTAACAATGTTGCAGTCCACTTGTGTTTGCGTGTTTTGGATTACATGAGCAGTGCGACTCACTAATGACATTTCTAGCATGAATTAGCATGTTTTAGCATGTTGCTAGCTTCATGTTTTAACACATTTCTAGCAGGAATTAACTATGTTTGCTAACATATTCTAACATTGTTAAAATTAATTAGGAAATTACTAGCATGATTTAGCATGTTAGCTTGATTTAGCATGTTGTCAAGCCAACATAATTATTCAGTGCCTGTTCTGTAAGCATTAATTATGTTAAAATGCCCATCAGCAGATATGTTCAGCGATTAACGTCAATAGCTATAATGGTAAAAACACCTCAAAACTAGTCCTGAAGGTGCTGTTTGTGAGAAACAGAGCAAAAATGAAAATCTTTATTAACTGACCAACATTTCCTTCAAGAATGAAGTCTCAATATCCTATTCTTTACCTTTCACATCTGTAGTTCGGATCCAGACCAAGAAAATTGTAGCATTTTTTTAGTTGTTCTGGTTCTACTTCACTCCACATTGTTTTCGTTGGTCCAAACCAGTTGAAACGAAACAAACTGCAGTCATGTGACAACATCCACTTCACTCGTTGACCACAACAAATTTCCAAAATTGGTTTTCGATTGGTCAGAATAAACATGCGGGGAAAATCCAATTCAAACAGGGGAAAAGCCAGCAGAAACAAGCCACACAATGGAGAGATGACTGAAAGTACTGATTATGTCTCTGGTCAAAATATATTACATAGTTTGTAAACACCAGAATATGTAAACTATACAGTTCTATAATGAATCGTGGATGCAGCTGGAAAACAATGTGGTTATAATAAATTAGGTTTTCTCTTCTGTACCAAACAGCTACAATTTTCTCTGTGAGCTGCGATGCTAAAGAGCAAACTGTTAACAAACTCTTGTCCTCGTCCCATAACAGTTTAGTCGGTGTACACGGTGTACGAGTATTGTATCGGTGTGCGAGGAAAAATATTCTCTCGCCCACGCGCATTTTTGTGTGGAAAAGTCCTAATGCTCAGCATCATCACGCACATTTTTACTGGAAATATCCTAAACACAGCCTCTTCAACCCCTTTATCACCCCTTAACTCTTTCATTCTCTCAGCGTTGCTCGGTTTGGCTGCATCATTCACCACAGTGATACTTTTATAATTTGTTGTTCATTCCGTTAATCATCACAACGACTGTTACGTGTGAATATGATGAAACTTTATTAACGGAGCATGTGTTACCAACACGGCACATTGCATACTAATGAGGCTCACGTGTGTTCTCAGTCAGGGGGTAATGATGTTCTTAAAGGGCCATACACTTTTAGAGAACAGCATACTATAACAGTGTCACAATCATGTCATGCTCCTCCTGTGTGTCCCTCCTGTGTTACCGAAGCCTATCTTGTAACCCATGCCAGCTGTTTCTGGTTATCCCAGCCCATTTATACCGTCATGTTTCCCAGTGTCCTTGTCTATCGTTGACGCTTCATGTGGTTAGTGTGTGGATGTCATGTTCTGAGTTTTCTGCACATGAGTGCCGTTTTGGTTTTCCGTTTGTTATTAAAGTGTTTCTGTTTTGACTTCTAAGTCTGCTCCGTGTTTCTCTCCACATCGCAAGCCAGCTAAGTGTAACAAACAGTTATAACTCTGTACAGATCAAATACATAAGTGTTTTACAGCGGTTTTACCTCGTGTTGTTGCATTAATTGTGATCACTATTCTTCATGTTGTAATATCGTTACAAATGTTGAAGGAACTAGTTAATCTCATGTGTTAAGTAAGTGTTAAGTTAACAGTCTTGTCACTTTAAGTTTCAAGGGGGCTAGAGAGAGAGTTGAGTGTGAGGGATTTGAGAGAGAGCTCGTAAGCAGAGATAGTTTTAATTCTTCTCTTATGTGCCGTGTAGGTTGCGGCCAGAACAGCAATCTGATAGTTCTCAATAAAATCTCTGAATGAGAAGGAACTTGTCTGGTTATTAAAAATAGCAACGCTACAATGTAGTGAAATATGTACAGTACAGCATATAGAAAGAAGGTACAAATGAAATTCTCCCTGTAAGCAGTAACTTTTTGCAGTTTGGTCTGTTCGAGGTCGGATCATGTTCTCAACACAAACGAACCACTCCAGTGTTATTTATCTTTAACCACAAAAAAAATGTTTTTTTTTCTCATCAAGCGAATCGAACTACAGGTGTGAACACACTGTGATATTTTTCTTTTAGATGTTCAACTGAAAAGATCTGCAGTCAGTTTGTATTGTAAAAATATTTGCTATATTTGTTTCATTTTATTGTAAATTGTTTTTTTCAGCATGTTTAGAAATCTGTAACCATACGTAGATCTAAATGCAGCAAACCATTTCTTTCTCTAGTTTTAATTTCTGTGATTGTCTTTTTATTTTCTGTCAGATCACCCAGAACTCCCAGTGAATGATTTAGTGTCTGTAATGATGCCGCTGTTGAATGGAGATGATCCTGATGGATTGAATGAGGAACAGAGTTCAGTTTGATGAGAGAAGACACACATACACCAGTGTCAGTCATTCTGATATCACTAACAATGAAGCTCAACCACATATTTCTGTTTACGAAAATGAGAAATGAACCCATGCGCTGAAAACAGTTGGAATGAATTCTTGTGTGAAGAGCACATGAGTAACAGCAGGTTACAGAAGACGCGTGTTGAGCTGAGAATCTCCTACAGAAACTAATCTCTCTCCTGAAGAACTGATGACTGATGAAGCTGGAAATGATTTGTGGAGCAGCAGGAAGTGCAACACTTTCAAATGATCTGTGTTATTACAGTCAGATATCAAACATCAGCATTGAGAAAGCTGCGATTTCAAACCTGGAAACACTCACTACATCTGAACTAATTCCAGACAGTCAAACTGGTGCAAAAATAGCCAAACAAATTGACACCAAAAACACTCATTTGACTTTAACAGTTTCAGGACGGTTTGTTTTATCTTGTACATTACAATGAAGGTACTTGTGATTGTTATTTTTTTATTTTTCTTCCTGAAAAACTTGCCATTTCTCCAGCTTAAAGTGAGCCGTGCGTCAGAACAAAAGAGCCATACACACCAAGTGTATGAGTGCTCAGAGTCGTTTACAGTAATGATCTTTTGGTGCTTCATTCTCTAATATTTGTATAGAGCCAATCGTGCTTCATTCAAACCGTTTCTTCTCTCTCCCGATAAAGATGTAAAGCGCAGCATGAAGAGCTGCAGATGATGAGCTTATTTCAACAACAGCAGAAAAATAATGAGCCTTCGTTTGATTGTTTGTTTTTAGTAGTTTATTCCTTCGAGAAAAATATGAAAAGGGCTCATATTACATGTTTCCTCAGTCCCAATTACTTATACGTGCCATAAGTATCGGTGTTAAATTATTAAAAAATAAAGCTTTAATATATACATAAAAGTAGCCTAATAACACATTGTATATAACTTTATATTCATATCCAACTGTGAGAAATATTTTCTTGTTTTTGGTGAATAATGGTAAAAGCCTTAGTAACTTCTTTGGCTCTCAGGCCCTGAGATTCTCATCTTTGATGATTATTTTGAGTGTTTTGCTTCTTTTCTTTTACAAAGTATAATGGCTTCCCCAATGGGAATGAATAACTGTTCCAAAAAAGTCCTGACTTCCACTGGGAAGGAAATATGGAGACAGTTAAAAACTTCTGATATAGAAGAACACTTTTTGGTTGCTCAAATAACCTTTCTGCGAACCGCTCTCTTAATAATAACTGAAAAATAACATGAAGTTTAATATGAAGTTTATACATCACAGTACTGTTTTATATTATTTAGTGTAATAAAAGAAGAGAATGTAAAACAATGTATCACTACGATATTGTTAACCAGTAATTTTAAAAAAAATTTTTGTATTATATTCTGTTTTAAAAATTTATTGAATGTCTGTGATGAATTACTCTCTGTGTTTGATGATTGACCTGTGACTTTAACGACTGGAAGAAAAAGATCTATTAAATAATTTTTAAATTGCATTTATTCGTTGTGTTGTTTTATGTTAAAATGTGATATTAAATCTTATTTGTTGAAAGAAACTATTTATGTTTAGTTCAATAAAGTTTATGTGTTTTAAATAAAATATATTTAGTGTGGAATAATTCAGAAATTCAGAATAGAAGAATATGAGCTACAGAAGATTTATGTGCTTTATTGCACATTTATCAACTTAATTTCCTCTTAAGTTTTCATTTTTCTGTATTTTTGTCTTTGTTGACTGACTTTGGGAAAGTGAAAAAGTCTCTGGTCACTCAAACAACAGAGAACAGTAATGCTTTATTACGGCTTGTGATCCGGTGTGAAGAAGAAGAAGAAGAAGAAGAAGAAGATAGATAAAGAAAGAAAAAAAGATACTATTGTCATCAGGGTTGCTGACTTTCAGATTTTGGAAACAAACTCTGAAACTCTTCTTCGTCAGTCAGAGTTGGTATAAAATCTTCTCTGTTAGTGTATAGTGAGTTTTGTGAACAGATGTTGCTGTAAGGCTGCTGGAAGTGGAAGTGGTTGAATATTAATAACCAATAAAATCAGATTTTTTTCATTCTAAAATACTGTGAGGAGAACTATCTCTGTTTTTCTCTGTAATTTGAGGTAAGTGTGATTTCTGTTCACTTTTGCTTTGAACTCAATTCACATCGACTGATATTATCATCATTTTTCTTTTCTATGTATTTGTATTTGATATGTATTTTTATTCTGTTGTAACAGTGTATTTGGTAGGAGTACATTAATTCAAACCAGATGGTGGTTTTAGTTTTCTTAATTGTTGGTGCTAAAACACGTTTTATAAACATTATGACTAACCTTTGAATTGTAATGATATTTTCTCTTATTACTCCCATTACTATAAATCTGTTCACTGTCATATCCAGCCTTTTATGACTTTAATCTCTGAGAAACTCTTTCTGTATGAAAGATGAAATACGAAAAGGCTTCTCTGCGTTTAACTGGTCGATACAAATCCTTCTTGTTTTTATATTATGATTTACAATTGTTTTCTTATTGTTCATTTATTCAAGAATAATGAGAATTTATTTCTTCAGTGTCTGTTCTGTACACATTAAGTAATAGAAAATGTACATTGAGCCAGTCATTATTGCAAAAATAACCCCCAACAGAATGTTCATGTTCAGGGATCATCTGTCAATCTCTGAAACAGACAAAACGGTTTGCAGTGTGTGTGTGTTCACTACTCACGACTCCTAATGTGAGTGAACTAACTTTGATGGGTTAAATGCAGAGGACAAATTGCAAATATGGGTTAAAATACTTGGCCTTCACATGTCATTTTCACCATCACTTTCTGTTTCAGTCACAAGAGGGAGACAAAGACAAAGCAGCAGAATCTGTATTAGAATCACTGCTGTTGAAAAAGAATAAGAGTTAACTTAAAACACATTAATCAGGAGGATATTCCAGAAATCAGGTTATGTAACATATCTAGGTATGTTTAAGGGTAAGTTAGTGAATAACTCAGTTTTCAGTTCCAAAAACGGAGGTAACTTTCAAGGCAACCATACTAACTTACTCTCTGAACAAAACCTGATCCGGAGTATGAGTTCAGGGTATGTTTGACAGTAAGATAACCTTGCTTCCCCCCAGTTTTGGATATGTAGGAGAATGTGAAATAGCTGAATTACCCCGGTCTCATGTTTACACACACTCCCCAAATTATAGCAGAAAGCGAAGAAAACCTGCACTTTCCTCACGGTCCCTAACTCACATCTGCAAAGAGCAGCTTCCCTGACCTGCGTACCTCACATTGCGAAAGCGTTTGCGGAAACAATGTTCATTATATCGAGTGAAAATGCTAGTGAAAAAGCACTACATTTTTTCCTTTTTATAGTCACACTGTTTATAGTTTTGGGGGCAAGTCATTTTGGATATATTGCTGTTTTTCGCTGAATGTGAGATGAATATCGAAAACAAAACTAACTTGACTTAACAGCAAGAGACTGTTCCTCTCATCCGTGAACTTATTGGACAAAGGACAAAGATACGGGGTCATTCACATCTGTGAAGTAATCTAACTTCCTGTTAGAGTTTAGGGAGGGAGGGGGGATATTGTATATTTTTCGCAATTGTATTCTCTTGGGTGCGGTTCGAGAAAGGCGAGCACAATAGAGATTCACCAGAACACAATTCTATAATTATCTTCATTGTTCATCCTTTTTACATGCGGAATCTACACAGCTAAAAGGCGGAGAATGCTATTGCCGTCTCTATTATTGTTGCTTTTGGGCGGTAAGTGAATTTCTGTCTTGAAAGTTTGAAAGAGTTTTGGTTTCATTTTAGACAAAATTGCGATATGTATAACAACCCCATCTGAATCTGCTGCACAGTGTGTGTAATATATCCACATGCTGGTCCTCTGTCCACTGCAGGATGGGGTTTATTGTACCAAGACAGTAATACAAAGTATTACTATAGTGCAAAGTACAAAAGTGAAAGTACAAATTCAGTAAGGGATACCACGGGCAATTGTAACATTTAGCATTTTCTTCCATAAGTCACAGCACTGATATCACGTACACTTCTGTTTGATGTGTGTTTTCATCTGGAAGGTGTTTTTTTAAAGACTTTGCTCATCGTTTCCTGTCAGAAGTTAAATAGACATTTCGAAAATGTCTTTTAAGATGTTTATGATTAGAGTGGATGTAAAGCTGACATCCTAAATACTTTTCTCAGATGTCTGCGAACATCATTTAAACATCTGTGCTGTCCTTGGAGACATGAAAAACACTTTTGATATCTTTTGATACAAGAAACAAATATA
This sequence comes from Rhodeus uyekii, assembly GCA_037043235.1. Classification (NCBI taxonomy): domain Eukaryota; kingdom Metazoa; phylum Chordata; class Actinopteri; order Cypriniformes; family Acheilognathidae; genus Rhodeus; species Rhodeus uyekii. Next base: position 53,875 of record JAWRVZ010000523.1, read on the forward strand.
GGCACAAATTAATCATACAATTTATTTATATTTACTTGTAAGGACAAGACTTTAATATTAAATTAAATGCAAGAAGACAGAGTGTTGCAATTGTCTGTCTGGTGGGGCAAACAACCCACTTTTTGTAAAATATAAAGCCTTCCTCAAAGTAATCACTTCACTGCTGTAATATATAATAATGACACATAAGATTTTTTGAATATGGTTCAAATTATTTTAGATGTCAGGCTTTATATGCATTCAAAAAGCAGAAGTCTGTTTCTGTTTTTGCAGAAGACAAGGCAACTATTCTAGTGGTAACTATAGATTTTAATTATTTAAATATATATTTGAATCAAATACATGATTCAGCTGATGAGTCTTTAACCAAACTTAAAGATAATATCGATTGTATTTTTTACACATTGTTAACATTAGCAACACATTGTTTAATGTGAAAACACTAATCATTTATATAAACATTGACATAATGATTTGTTGGGCCACCCCTTAACTACCTGGAAAGCTTGAAAAGTCTATTTTTAAGTGAACAAAAAACAAATGTTCTCAGATTATGTTATGAAACGTGTATATAGACGACCATATACACACATTTCATGATGAGCACTAGATGACGAATCACAGAAAACAGTCATTTATCAATAAATTATTAAAATGTTCAGACAGTCTCCTTGCTGTTTTCACGACCCATTCATAATCTTTACTTGTGCCTTTTTGCCAATTTTATGTGTGTGATTATTAGGCTATGTGTTAAAGGCCCGGTATTATGATTTATACGGCTTATTTATATACACGTGCGATTAGTCGACTAATTGCTTTAATGAATGACTACTAGTTGACTATAAATGTTTAGTCGAGTGCAGCCCTAATGATTTTCAATACTTAAATAAAACTATTAAACTCTAGTCTGATTCACCGTTATGGAGCATGTAGATGTCAGTGCCATCAGAGCACAAAACAGATTGACCTTTGCTCTTACAGTAGCTCTCCAGGCAGACAATGGTGAACTCTTCGTCCTCTTCCCTTTCATCATTTTTTATGTACACTTTCTTTTCCTCTTTATATGGTTTTGCTTTTCTGCAGACAACTACTTCCTGTTCCACACAGACAAAGAAAGTTTGCTAACATTGGGCTCAAATGTTGCAGCCATGAACAAAAATAGCTTGCCACACCTGTTATAATACAGGCTGTTCCTGTGTTTTTTTTCTGTAAGTTTAAATTCACAGTCATCTTAAACTTAGACAGCAGACGAAAAACACTGGACATCAAAAAAGTAACTTTCATAGCTCAAAATCATTATTTTACTGCAGTGAAATGATTGTTCTTATTTTCCACAGGCAGAGAGAGAACTGGAGGAACAGGAACTGAGTGTGTCATAATTGCCCCCTGTTAAAATTGCCCTTGGTTTTCCCCTACTTTACCAAGACAGTAATATAATAAAACAAGTACCTAAAATCTATTGACGCTTGCATACAGTCAAGCAGAAGATTCAAGAATCTGAATGCAAATGTGTTACAAAAACCTCTTAAGAAAACTCTGAATGTGGTGGAATGTATTGTTGGGGAATTTACAGTCAAAGACCCAAGGCTTTTTAATTGTACAATACAATTTAATTTTCACATCATCTTTTTCCATTCACAATCTGAACAGTAATGTTGTATCTGACAAATACAGTGTTTGATCTATTACTGTAACTGTTCTGCAGGTGTTTCTGGTGCAGAGACTGAAGAAACTGAGTCGGTGTCAGTGATGGAGGGAGATTCTGTCACTCTACTCACGAATCTTACTGAAATACTGAACGATGATACTATTCTGTGGATGTTTGGACCTAAAGACTTTCTCATAGCTCAAATAGCAAGACAGCAGGACCTGAACTCAATTTATTTGACTGATGATGATGTTAGATTCAGTGGCAGATTACAGGTGGACCAAAACACTGGATCTCTCACCATCAGAAACACCAGAATCAAACACTCTGGACAATATAAACTCTCCATCTCTAGAGAAAAGACTACAATAAAAATATTTAGGATTACTGTCACTAGTGAGTATCTGAAGAAATCTTTTTCAATAAATCTAATATTGATCTGCTATATATTCCAGCTCTAATCTGATTTGTTTCCCAGGTGTGGTTGGTAAGACGGGTGAGGTGAAGACCGAGTCAGTGATGGAGGGAGATTCTGTCACTATAAAGAGTGATGTTAAAGTGCAGAGAGATGATCTGATAGTGTGGAGGTTTGGAGATGAGGGAATCCTCCTGGCTAGAATTGATGTTGAAAATAATGAGATCTCATTAAACGATGCTGATGAGAGATTCAGAGACAGAGTGAAGCTGGATCAGACTGGATCTCTGACCATCATGAACACTAAAACTGAACACAGTGGGCTTTATGAACTGCAGATCAGAGGTCGTGAGAGTTCACAGCGATTCCTTCTTTCTGTCACTGGTGAGTCTTTGTAAAGCAAATCTTTCAAAGTACAGTAATACCTTGAGATGCGAGCATAATCCGTTCCAAGACTGAGCTTGTAACTCGAGTTACTCGTATCTCAAATAATTTCTTCCCATAAGAAATAACAGAAAAAAATGTAATCCGTTTCGGCCCTCTAAAAAACTCAGTTATTAGTTTTACATGCCTTTTGTTCTCAGCAAACATATACACAGTACAGTGTATGTACATTTTTTTAGATGAATGGCGATCGCTTCATCAAACAAATCGCGGCAACACTGTTGTGTAAAAAGACACCAAAAACTCGAGCATGTACATTCTCATTTAATAACTCACATCATGTACATCAATAAATTTTCATTTTTCGTTCTTGCGAGGGTTTTTATCTTTGGCGCTTCCACTATCACTCTGACAGCTGCGCTGATAGGCTGTCTGACCTGTCAATCATGCAAGAAGGTGTGATTGGCTGTGCTGCCATAAGGCGGGCTCTTCTCATCTCTTCTCAAATTACAATTATAAAATTTCATGTCAATTCTAAGTATTGATAAATACTATAATATATAAATAATACTAACATCACATGTTGTGAGCAAAGGATCTACTTTCTAATTTTTCATCAACCAGCTGTCGCCTGTCAATCATGATGAATGTTGAGTCCTATAATTCTCGGCAGTGTCTATTTGAAGTGTTTCCAGATCATCACATTATCTCTCTCTCTCTTCAGCTGTTTCCGATCCGGGTCTGTCTCCAGGTGCTATAGCAGGGATTGTGTGTTCTGTTCTGCTGGTGGTTACAGTTTTAGCTGCTGTTGTGATTTATTATCACCGCAAGATCACTGCGCTACGCAAACAAATAGGTAAGTATTACAAAAAATACAAAAAAACAGTGAGCTTTAAAAATGCTACAGTAGAGTTGAAATGCATAATAAGATATTTTATTATAAATATTTAAAGGTTTCTACTTGAATGGTCATACTGTAATAATTTAAAGTAATTTATTAAGATCTGGGTTTGATGAAACTATAATGCTTTAGAATAATACAGGAGTCCATTCCTTTCTATTGTAAATGTGAAATTAGATGAGAGAATAGATGTATTTTTCTTACTATCACTCCACATGTTAGACTTTACAGAGTGAAAATGAAGTATAATCTCTTCATAAAGTTTAGCTTGATCTCATGAACACATTTCAAATTTCTATGTGCAGATAAACCAACTAAAAAGGACGCGTCAGATGGAGATTCTGTCACTCTGAAGACGGGTGTTGAGCTACAGATTGGTGGTGAGATGCGGTGGTGGTATGAAAATGACGACAATCTCATTGCTGAAATAAAAAAAGATACCAGAGGAAAGCTTTTTCAAAGAACAGATGTTGGCGTTGATGGAAAATTCAGAAGCAAACTGACTCTCCATGACACTGGAGATCTCACCATCAATAACATCATGCTGATTCACTCGGGACTCTATAAAGTTCAGATCAGCCGCAAAGCCAGAAGAACTGAATACAAGAGATTCAATCTTACCGTCAAAAGTGAGTACATCAATGATCCTGCGCTGTGTGAACAGTTCAGATAATCTCATGATGCATGGATTCTCAAAGTGTAATGTAATTTTGATTACTTTAAGATTTTTTTTTTTTCATTTGGGGTCCAAGCCAAAAAAGGGGAAACTACAGCTAAAAACCATTAGAACTCCTCAGCTGTATGATATGCATCTACTTTGATGGACTTTCCAATATATCCTCTCATATGAATTAGAACTTTTAAAAAAACACAGATAAACCTAGTTCATGGCTAAAATAAGTGTCTTACTTTCAACTACTCAATGTAGTTATCTATGCACATGCCAAACTAGGTTATCTAAATGTATCTAATGTTGAAAATGCAAACTATATTAATTCATTCTTTGTTTCTGTGTGCTGCTGTGAAATGAAGTGAGGACAGAATTAGTGAAGGAGGGAGATTCTGTCCCTCTAGACACTGAAGCTGAAATACAGAGAGGTGATCTAATTCTGTGGACGTTTGGAGCTGAAAATCGTCTCGTTGTTAAAGCTGATTCGGGAACAACTGATATCGATGAGAGATTTAAAGACAGACTTTATCTGAACATGACGACTGGAAATCTGACCATCACAAACATCAAAACCACAGATTCTGGACATTTCAAATTACAGATCATCAATAAAGATCAGACCACATTCAGGAGATTCAATGTGACTGTCACTGGTGAGTAGAGCAACATTTATTTTAAAAACGATATATTTATGTATACAACAGTCCTCCATGGCGTGTTCCACTTTTTTCCAACTGTTTGTTTACCACTTTACCTGTTCCAGATTATGTGAGTGGTGAGGAGCAAATTGAAACTATAAATTGTTTTGTTTTTTATCATTATTTTATTGATCTTTTAAGATTTAAAAAATGTTTTTGCAACAACAATATTTTATGTTCCATAAATAAATGTGAAAGAAGCATTTTGACCAGTGCTCTCAGACCTTTGGATCCCACTGTAACCTATAAAAATCACTTTATATTGTGACCTGTTGCAAGATTGAGGACATGCAATGGAATAAAAGCGAAGAGTTGATTGGCTAATATAAAAGTTTGCAATGCTTATATTGCAGAGACTTTTCAGTTTTAGTTCAATTTCTGTCCAAATTCATTTGCTTACTTCAGTGGCTGCAGCTCACAGTGTTTTCCACCAACTGGCAATTCACGGTGTCAAAATGCCATTGGGTAAATTGGCAGTGGCTGGGATCAAGCAGACCAAAACAACAAAAGACATTCCCAAATGGAAAGATTTCCTAAATCTCTGCAAGAAAATTACATTTAGCACCTTTAAAACATAGAAGGTGTCATATACTCCAATACAAAACACTATTTTTATTATTAAACCAATTAATATTTTTGCAGTCATTTATCATTAAAATTTGTCTCTTTTTTTTACAGTATACACTTATAAATAACTGTAATTGTACCTTTTTCTTTAGCATCTGTTCTGTGTGCATGAAATGAGAGAAAATGTCTACTCATTCTAAAAAAATAAACCGCAACAGGATCAGTTGATGTTCAGAAACCACTTTTGTCAATCAATAAAAAAGACAAAGCACCATAAAAGGTCAATTCAGTAGTCCTGAAGTCCTAAGGAGCAGATAATTTAAGTCATTGTTAACTGATAATCATCCCTTCCATATTGCACACAATATCAGTCTACAATTTTTTATAAGTAAAAGAATATTACACTGTAAAACAGTTTTTTGGAGCTCCCATCGTCTTTATTTTACTTTTATTATGCTTAGGAATCTTGTGAATCTAATATTACTGACTCTGAATTGGCTTTCCTGTAGCTCAAACAGTAGAAGTGTGGTGCTTGCAACTCAATGGCCATAGGTTCTATTCCCATGGAAGAACTGATTAAAATGTCAATGTGTATCTTGAATGTAATGTAATGTAAGTTGCTTGGGATAAAAGCATCTGTCAAATGCAGAAAAAAAGAAGTGTTGTCTTTGATATTGCATAGGTGTTTCAGTCATATGTAAATGCTGCAAAACTGTTTTTTTCTCTCTCTTTTTTATTTTCTGTGATTTGTCTTGTATTTTCTTTCAGGTTCCACAGGAAACCAAGAGAATGAATCAGCATGTGTAGATATGCCGTTGATGAAAAAAGAGGGATAACACCATTGTCAATCATTGCCATCATCACCATTTGAGTTTAACAGCAAGTTTCTGCTTTTAGGAAAGAGAAAAATTAACCACTGTGTTGTTGAGCTGATAAACTTGCATGTAAAAAACGTTTTTGTTTTTAGATGAAAAGTAGAGGGTGGCGCTTGCAACGCCAAGGTCATGGGTTCAAATCCCAGGGAAAGCAAGAACTGATCAGTATGTCAATGTGTTTCTTGAATGCAATAGAAGTCGCTTTGGATAAAAGCATCTGCCAAATGCAGAAATGTAGATGAAGAGGGAAATATGAAAGACTTTCAAAATTAACTTTACAACTAGATACACATTTTTCCAGTTACTTTAATACTGAAGAACACAGCTGTAACGATTGGACCGAGCAGACACACACTGTTATTTGGTATATTTAACAAATAATATCCTAAACACCTCACAAACCAGAAAGGTGAAGCCAACTGGAGCAGGCCAGTGGTTGTCATGGATGACCAAAATGGTCTGTGTGGGGTCCTAATGCCCCAGTATAAAAAAATCCCAGGATGTCCTTTACAAGAGTAGGGGTTTAACCCCGGCATCCTTGCCAAATTTGACCATTGGCCTTTGTCCATCACGGCCTCCTAACCCCCCCCATACTATAATTGGCTTCATCACTCTGTCTCCTCTCCACCAATAAGCTAATGTGTGGTGAGCGTTCTGGTGCAATATGGCTGCCGTCGCATCATCCAGGTGATATGACCAAAATAAAAACACTTAAAGTCCACAAGAAATGACCCTTTCTTCACATTAATTCATAGACAATAATACTGTGAATGAACATGCATTTTTCCAGGACATTGTGTGTATTATTACTGTTTTGTATATTGCATGTATATGTATACTGTTTTCTGCCTGCGTTGGGACAGAATTACTAGAGAATGTTCCCTTTTCTCTTACTCTTTCTTACATAATAATCTTAGACATGCACAATCTTTGCAATTGTAATTAAAGTGCTATCAGCAAACTATATGATAGGATTAGAACTGAATTTTGCAGCACAGTCATTGGTCAACACTGTAAACCGCAATGGACTGAGCACACAGCCCTCAGGGGCGCCAATGCTCAATGTGATGGTGCAGGAGGGGGAGTTCCTAATCCTGACAGATAGTCCAGAATCCAGTTGCAGAATGGGGTATTTAGCCCCAACAGGCTCAACTTTGTTGTCAGTTGGTGTGGGATAATTGTGTTGAATGCTAAACTAAAGTCTTTAAACAGCATCCGTACTACTTCTAATGTGATTGCACTATCTAGGACGGACTGAATGCAGAGGACAAGTTACAAGTGTGTTGCCATGTCACTTTCACTTTCACTTTCACCAGCACTTTTCTGTGTTTGTCACTAGGGGGAGCAAAAAACGTCATATGAATTAGAATCAGTGCTGTTGAGAAAAAATAAGAGTTTGTTTAAATACTAATAATCAGACCTGTTGCCATAGTTTTCTTTTCCACACTGGCCTTAATTTATCTTCTAGCTGGACACTTTGGCCAGAGCTTGTCCAGCCATCAAGTCAAACCACACATATCTATAATTGATCAAAGCAGATTAATAAAGCTGATAATGTGTCATGTGCATTCAGTGAATCGCATATCCACACACAACTGCTATTTAAACTATATTGTTTTGTTACGTCATAAATGTGAACAGGAGAACTGTGAAAAACACAGCCTCTACACTCTGCTGTAAAACCAATCTTTATTAAAAGTCACCAAAAATGCAGATGAAATGCAATGTAATTTCATGTGGGAAGCGGAAACAAGAGCTTTTGAACATTCTATGGATTACTTATGATGATAATTACTATTTATGCTTAGAGATGCTTAGGGAGGTTCTAAAATAATTTGTTCCTCATGAATGCACACATCCAATTCTTCTTTTTGAGTGTCACGTGAAGTTTTTTCACTAGCTACTCGTTTGTGTGTGCTAACAGAAGTGAAACATAATCCATCATCTGTGGATCAGACTGCTTTAATCCTATTCAGCTGACAAGTTATACTTTCTGATTACATCATGGACTAATTATATTTCCATATAGAGAGATAGTTAGGAATTATCTGAATTCAAACCTTTTTTATTTTTTTAACAGGATATTTTCTATGCTATAATGTATTTCTATAATTTAAAAAATCATTTATAATATATATTAACTATCAAGCTATATGGAAGCAAAATGACTAAACATAAAAACATAAACTTTTACAGCCATGTTACCTTTGAAAGCACAAACTGTTACTTAGTTTAATAAGTCTTTCTTTTTATTATATAATTACCATCAAATAAGCAATATAATTCTTATTCACAGTAATTAAAAGATTTTTAAACAAAAAGACAGAAAGATTATTACAAAACCACCAAATAGGTGGCGATATTTACCAAGTATTTAAATCAACGTTAAACTAAATTTGAAGAAAGTTGAGGTATAGCGCACTTTTTCTTCTCACGTTTCCTTGTGGATTCGTCGCTCTGTTGAGAATATATTATGTGTTAATCCTGAACAAACTCTGGGATGCTTTTCTGAAATCAGCATAGCCTTTTCGAGTAATCAAACTTGGGGTTGATCAACCAAGAGTTCAGGGCATGTTTGACAGTAAGATAACCTTGCTTTCTGGATTCCCCCAGACCTGTTGTCTTTTAAATCAATTAAAACAGTTTTGGATATGTAGGAGAATGTGAAATACTGTAGCTGAAATACCCCGGTCTCATGTTTACACACACTCCCCAAATTATAGTAGAAAGCGAAGAAAACTTGCACTTTCCTCCCGGTGCCTTAGGTACATTTCCTGGTGTTGTAGCTAACTCGCATTGCGGAAGCTTTTGCGGCTCAGTGTTCATTATATCGTGCGAAAATGAAGCTTGTGAAACATTACATGTTTTATTTTTTTCGGTAATACTGTTTAGAGTTTTTAGGGCAGGTCGTTTTAGAGCTATTGCTGTTTTTCGCTGAATGTGAGATGAATATCGGAAAAAAGGGGAGCATAATAGAGATTCCGCGGAACACAAGTTACCTTCATTATTCATTCTTTTTTACATGGGGAATCTACACAGCCTCAGGCAGAGAATGCTGTTGCTGTCTCTTTTCTTGTTGCTTTTGGGTGGTAAGTGGATTTCTGTCGTGAAAGCTGAATGTGTTTTGGTTTCATTTTAAATGTCAAATGCATTGTAATGCGCTCTGATGTGTATAACCCTACGTAGATCCCATCTGAATCTGCTGCACAGTGTTTGTAATATATCCACACGCAGATCCTCTGTCCAATGCAGGATGGGGTTTAATATACCAAAAGAGTAATATTGGAGGCGTTTTCATCTGGATGATGTATTTTTTTTGTGTTTTTAGTGTTTTAGTATCTGCAGTACTTCTATAGGGCGTTTCCTGTCAGACATTAAATTTACGTTTAGATAATGTCTTTAAGATCTTTGATAGACATTCTACTGGTAACTAGATTTTAATTATTTAAAATGTAGGGGAATTACAGTTAAAGACCCTAGGACCAGATATGATGAATGAAGACCAGGAGTCAGAAGTGCAGTCAATAGAAGAAATTGTGAAATTTTAATTTCATTGCATTTGCATTTTGTGAACTTGCAGTTTTATCAGCAGAAGCTTCAAGTCTCTCAAGGACTTTGTAGGACTTCCGCCTCACTTAGTCACATTACTACAGCAATTATACTACTAGAAGCTACTAACTACATTACTGAAACTTAAATGATTCTGATTGGCTAAGAAAGAAAGAAAAACAAACATTTTCCACACAAGAGCAGATAGTCAGAAGCAGAACTTCAATCACATGGTTGACTAGGAATCTGGTTTACGCATTAAGTTCCTTCCAGTTTGCAGAAAATCATTTATAGGCTTCAGATTGTCTCTTGGGCTCCAAGGCTCCAACTGTCAACGGAAAGACTACTCAAAACATTCTGATAACATGTTCTATCTGGTGAGAAGTTCAGACAATATTTATTCTTACTCTATGAAAAAATACAGAAAAACAAAGAAAAGGCTTAGACTTACATATGCGATAGAGTGAAGTGTGCATAAAGTGCCTAACTTGATTATAAATCACTCATTAAAAATCATTAGAAGAAAAATAAATGAACATATATACAGAGGTGGCAATGGATTTCCAAATCGTTCCCAACAAAATATATTTTAATCAAATTCATGATTCAACTGATGAGTAAAGAATAGTCTTTAACTAAACTTTAGTGAAAACGAGAATAACTCAATGATATAAAGTAACCTTAAAACCACCAATAATTCCCATAAACAATTACATAATTATTTAAAGTGCTACCAACTAATTACCTCTATCGAAAGCTCGAAATGTCTATTTTTAAATTAACCAATTCAAATGGAAAACAAATATTCTCAGATTATGTTAGGAAATGTGTATATAGGTACTGTGTAAGGGTGGACCCAAAGACAGACACAGAGATAGTGGCGACAAGCCCCAGAGAGGCGTTTATTAAACAAAACGGTGTCAAACACAAAACAAAAGTAAATAAAGTGTCCAAATAAACAGGGGACCTGGTGTCCTCGTTGTGAAGGAGTAGTGACGTAGAGGGATGGGTCCGGGAGAGGGGCAGGGGTCCGGCGGCTGCATGCGCTTCCCTCTCGTCCGAGGCGCGTATGACAACGGCTTTACATCCGGCGGCTCGACCTCGTCATGCTTAAATGAACGACTACTAGTTGACTACAAATATTTAGTTGAGTTCAGTTCTAATGATTTTCCATACTTAAAACTATTAAACTCTAGTCTGATTCACAGTTGTGACACATGTAGATATCAGTGGAGGCCCGGTGTTACGCGCCCTCATGGAGGTTTAGGGGTATAAAGGGGAGCATAACCGGTTTTGCAGAGAGAGAGGATAAACTGCTGTCTCTGGGTCCCAGGGCAGGTAAATAATAGCACAGTGACACCAGATTCAAACAAAATGATATGTTTTACTATATACACAATATATAAACAAACCAAGGCTTCAGGAGGGAAGAGGCCAACATGACAAGCCAAAGAGTTTGGGTTTTAGAGGGCTAACTTACCTATTAAAACAAAAAGAGGAAAGAAAATACATAAGCAATATCCTAACTCCCTCTCTAATTAAACACAGGAGAAAACATGGTCTAAAAGGAAATTATTCAAAATGGTGATTACTGAAGACAATATCATTCAAAAAGTTTAAGAATATAAATGGGGCACACGCCTCAACCCTCCTCAGATGAAGTATACAGATGCTCTAGTATATAGAAGTTAGCAGAAACACACTTCCAGATGAAGCACGGGTCTCAAGTATATATACCAAGTATATATACACATCACTTAGCTGAAACACTAATCGGCCCTTTAACTGAATAAACTACAGGCAACAACAAACTTTTATAAAGCACTTTAAAACGACTGAAGTAGACCAAAGAATAAAAAAGAAAGTTGAATATATATATATATATTTAAAAGACACACAAAATATTAATATAAATCTAAAAACTTCTGATGGTAAAAGCCAAAGAGAAAAGGTGGGTTTTTAGAAGAGATTTAAAATGAGACATTGAAGTGGCCTGTCTAATGTGCAGTGGCTGGTCATTCCATAGTTTTGGTGCTGTCACCGCAAAAGCACAATCCTCTCTTAGTTTATGCCTTGTTTTGGGCACTTGCAGGAGCAGTTGATCAGCTGACCTGAGAGAACGGGTGGATGTGTATGAAAGTAGAAGCTCAGAAATGTATGATGGGCCAAGACCATTTAGGGATTTAAAAACAAATAAAATAATTTTAAAATTAATCCTGAACTGCGTAAGTTAAACACAAAGCATTAGGACCAGAAGATTGTAGTGTCTCTCTCAGAGGAAAGCCTTAGTCTCTCTTCCCGGACTGGACTTCTCTGGGTTCCTTACTAAACTATACTCCAATTAACAAGAATTTTTTTATTGATACCAGTAGGTGGAACAAGGACCTAGAACACAACACATGCACAGAAAAACAGTATCCACCTCACACAAAACAGTAAATTCCTATGTCCCTATGGATTTAACACTGGCAAGACCACTACACCTCCTTTGATTTTGACTAGGTCTCCAGGCAAACAATGGGGAAATCTTTTTCCTCTTCACTGTCATAAACATTTATTTTATACACTTTCATTCCCTCTTAAATTTATTTTGCTTTTCTGCAGACAACTACTTCCTCCTTCTGGTTAGACCTAAACTGCATTTTGTTGCCTTGTACCTGTACTTGTGTAATGACAATAAAGTTGAATCTAATCTAATCTATTCTGCAGAAACAAACAAGGTGCTTAGGCTGTGACTCAGCTGTGTCATCCCTCTAGCTTCTAGATTTCTTTCTGATTTGAGGAACTGAGTGTTATAATTGTTCTCTGTTAAAATTTCCTCTGTTTTCCCCTACTTTACCAAGACAGTAATATAATACCAAAAAAAGTACCTACAGTCTATTAACGCTTGTCAAGCAGAAGATTCAAGAATCTGAATGCAAATGTGTAACAAAAACCTGTTAAGAAAACTCTGAATGTGATGGAATGTATTATAGGGGAATTTACAGTCAGAGACACAAGCAATTTTAATTTGTACAATACAATTTAATTGTCACATCATCTTTTTCCTTTCACAATCTGAACAGTAATATCGTATCTGTCTCATAAAGTGTTTGATCTATAACTGTAACTGTTCTGCAGGTGTGTCTGGAGCAGAGACTGAAGAAACTGTGTCAGTGTCAGTGATGGAGGGAGATTCTGTCACTCTACTCACGAATCTTACTGAAATACTGAACGATGATACTATTCTGTGGATGTTTGGACCTAAAGACTTTCTCATAGCTCAAATAGCAAGACAGCAGGACCTGAACTCAATTTATTTCACCGATGATGTTAGATTCAGAGGCAGATTACAGGTGGACCAAAACACTGGATCTCTCACCATCAGAAACACCAGAATCAAACACTCTGGACAATATAAACTCCTCATCTTTAGAGTAAAGACTACAGCTAAGATATTTAGGGTTGGTGTCTTTGGTGAGTATATCAAGAAATATTTTCATTGAAATTAATGTTAATCTGGTTTCAGGTTTTGTGATGTCACTGCCCGATTTCATGCGGTGAAAAATCAGTCAATTTCTTAAATGAATTTTCTTGTTAGTTCACATGTGTGACTCCACATAAAGTTCTGTCGAACCGTAAAATTCAATGCATTTTTAAAGTGTGGTCACATTAGCGAAATTTAGAACAATTTCACATGAAAAAACATGAAAAAACCTTCCCCTTTAATTTATTTTGCGTACCGTCACCAATGGCAAGGTCATTGGTTCAATTCACAGGGAAAGCAATAACTGATTAGAATGTCAATGTGTTTCTTGAATGCAATGTATTTCGTTTGGGATAAAAAATTCTGGGACAAATGCATAAATGTAAATGTTATGGCACTATATATATATATATATATATATATATATATATATATATATACATACATACATACATACATACATACAGTGGAACCCGGTTATGTCGACGGTCTTGGGGGTTGCAAAAAAGCGTAGAGATAACGAGGATCGAGATAACCTACAGCCAATATGGCGATTTGTTTGATGAAGCGATCTGCATGCTATAAAAATGTACATACACTGTATATGTTTGCTAACAACAAAAGGCATAAGTGCACCAACTAACAGCAGAGATTGAACGGCTACTTTATGTTGGGAATATACCTTTAAGACGGCGTATGCTGTTGTGCGTGCTGTTCTGGTGTGAACGCACACGGGGTGGAGAGTGTGTTTGAGTGAGGAGAGAGATGCCGCTCTACCGCTGACTGTTATATAGCATAATCTACTGTTTCTATTTTCCTTCTTTTATTTGTGTTGTTTGTCAGAGTGTTTTCTTTCTCCTGATTTGTACTTACGATTGTTACATGTTTGAGAAGAGTGTGAGACCCATCTATAAACCTCGTCATCTGGGCAGTCGTCAAACACTCTGACAGCCGGTGCAAGATTTACCAGTATACGATAAAACAACCTTCGATTTCAATACAAACCTTTAATTATATTCTCCAACATTGTAAATACAATTTCTCTCACAGTGTAAACACAGTCACAACACACGTAAACGCATTCGCTCATAACACAGTTATATCGCTCTGACACAGTTACTATGATTTTGCAGCTGCACAGCACTGTGCCGCAAGAGTGAGTGAAGCGTCGTGAAGACCATGATGCATGTGCAACGCAAACTTAGCGCATGCGCAGTGAACTCGATACTATCATTAGGCTCGGGGATCGAGATAACCGATGTAAAGTGGTGACTTTGTCCCTCTTTTGTGCTCGAGATATTAGAGTTTGGCGACATAAAAGAATCACCATAACTGATAAGAAAATGCTAAGACAAATAGGGAGTTTGGCAGTTCCACTTCGAAAACTTCGACATAACCGGGTTGAGATAAGTGGGTTCCACTATATATATATATATATATATATATATATATATATATATATATATATATATACATACACAGTGGAGTTCACTTATCTCGAGCTTGGTTAACTCGCCAATCCTATTATGTCGACGTTTTTGAAGTGGAACCACCAAACTCCCTATTTGTCTTATTATTTTCTTGTGGGATATGTCGATTCTGTTATGTTGCCGAATCGTAGTATCTGAAAAAGACCCCTGCTGAAAGCCCCTCCTGAAAAAGACCAATCTGGACAACATCATATTGAGCAATTACAGACCAATCTCAAATCTACCTTTCATGGGCAAGATCATTGAAAAAGTTGTTTTCAATCAGCTGAACAAGTTCTTAAGCTTGAATGGATACTTTGACAACTTTCAGTCTGGTTTCCGACCACATCACAGCACAGAGACAGCACTCATAAAGATAATAAATGATATTCGTCTTAACTCAGATTCAGGTAAATTATCAGTGCTGGTTTTACTCGACCTCAGTGCTGCGTTTGACACCATAGATCACAACATTCTCCTTGACAGGCTGGAAAACTGGGTTGGGCTTTCTGAGATGGTTCTTAAATGGTTCAGGTCATACTTAGAAGGGAGAGGTTATTATGTGAGTATCGGTGACCATAAGTCTGAGTGGACATCCATGACATGCGGAGTCCCTCAAGGTTCAATACTTGCACCCCTCCTGTTCAACTTATATATGCTGCCACTGAGCCAAATAATGAGAAAGAACCAAATTGCATATCACAGCTATGCAGATGACACCCAGATTTACCTCGCGTTATCACCTAATGATTACAGCCCCATTGACTCCCTGTGTCAATGCATTGATGAAATTAAAAACTGGATGTGCCTAAACTTCCTTCAGTTAAACAAAGACAAAACTGAAGTCATTGCATTTGGAAACAAAGATGAAGTTCTCAAAGTGAACGCATACCTTCACTCTAGGGGTCAAACAACTAAAAATCAGGTCAGGAATCTTGGTGTGATTTTGGAGTCAGACCTGAGTTTCAGTAGCCATGTAAAAACAATAACTAAATCAGCATATTATCATCTCAAAAATATTGCAAGAATTAGATGCTTTGTCTCCAATCAAGACTTAGAGAAACTTGTTCATGCTTTCATCACCAGCAGGGTGGATTATTGTAATGGGCTCCTCACCGGCCTTCCCAAAAAGACCATAAGACAGCTGCAGCTCGTACAGAACGCTGCTGCCAGGATTCTGAGCAGAACCAGAAAATATGAACACATCACACCAGTCCTCAGGTCCTTGCACTGGCTTCCAGTTACATTTAGAATTAATTTTAAAGTACTGTTACTTGTTTATAAATCACTCAATGGCCTAGGACCTCAATACATTGCAGATATGCTCATAGAATATAAACCTAACAGATCACTAAGATCATCAGGATCAAGTCACTTAGTAATACCCAGGGTTCACTCAAAGCAAGGAGAGTCTGCTTTTAGCTGTTACGCCAGCCACAGCTGGAACCAGCTTCCGGAAGAGATCAGGTGTGCTCCAACAGTAGCCACATTCAAATCAAGACTCAAAACACATCTTTTTACCTTTGCATTTGCAGATTGAGCACTGTGCTATGTCCGAACTGTTTGCATTTTATTTTATACGTATTATCTTTTTATTCTTTTAATCATTTTTAATGTTTTACTTTTATCATTCTTCTTTATGTAAAGCACTTTGAATTACCATTGTGTATGAAATGTGCTATACAAATAAACTTGCCTTGCCTTGCCTTGCCTATCTCAAGCAAAAAAGAGGGACGTATACACCACTTCACATGGTTGTCTCGTGACTGAGAGTTCACTGCGCATGCGCTGAGTTCATGTTGCACGTGGATCGCAGTCAGTGTTGCCAACTTGGCGCCTTTGTCGCTATATTTAGCTAGTTTTCAGACCACTCTAGCACAATTTTTCAAAAAAGCGACTAGCGACAAATCTAACAACTTTACTGGAGTTATTGGAGACTTTTGGAGACTCTCTGAAGTGAAAGCACATGTCGTTCTTACTCTTCTCAATGAGCAGCGAGTGCTGCCGTATCCCCATCCCAAAGCACTCACAGGCGGCCCCGGTCCATGCAGGCAGAGCAGATCTTCACGTGAATGAATCGCGCGTGTCCGGCAAGCCGGCACTGGCTGATTACGCAATGGCAGTACAGGATGTCAAATGTTCTTTGTCTAAAAAATAATTAAATCACTGCACAAATATAAATCGCTGCATTTGTTTGACTCACACAGCCTCAGTCACGTACTCTCGACCACTGTGTGTGCGCCTCTCTGTAACGAAAGCTAACTAGCTGGCTTGTTTATCAGGTCTCAGTCAAAACTGTACACCCAAAAATACAGGAAGGAGTGGGAATCAAACCCTGAATTCCAAGGCTGGTTAAAGCCGTTTATTGGTGATAATACACGGGCATACTTGTTGAAAGTATGCAAGAAAGTATGCAATCTAGTACAGCCACACAACGCGCACACACACACACACACAAACACATCCCTGTTTCTGATGTGAGCTCTGCTCAGCGCCGCTGCGGATTGAAGGTTATTAAAATACTGGACGAAGCCGAATTTGTTGAGAAAGCACATTAGACAGACAGAACAAGAAAGTATGCAGTCTAATACAGCGTGATGACCTCACGAATATGTTATGACTGTATACGCTGTGAGCGAAATTGTGTTTGCAATGTTGGAGAATATAATTAAAGGTTTGTATGGAGAATCGAAGGTGTTTTTATTGTATACTGGTAAATCTCTGCTGTTAGTTGGTGCACATATGCCTTTTGTTGTTAACAAACATATACAGTGTATTTACATTTTTAGAGCATGCCAATCGCTTCATCAAATAAATCGCCATATTGGGTGTAAGTTATCTCGCTAAACTGATATCTCAACACTTTTTTCAACCCCCGAGACCGTAGACATAACCAAACTTTTATGTATCAAGTCACCCTGGTGTGCTAAAAAATTACATATTAATGGGAATGTACTTAAGAGATATTTTACTCTTAAAAAATTATAGGGGTGCTAATAATTATGTCCATTGTGTTATGGAGAAAAGCATTTTATTTTGTAATGTTCAATTGTTTTCCTTCAAGGAAAGGTTAGTTTTTTGGTTACAGTTGAAGTTTTTGAATGAGAAATCAAAAGAATAAACAATGCACATTTATTTTTAAAGCCATTAAAGCCAGGGGTGCCAATATTTCTGACCCCAACTCTGTACATGACAGCTGCTCTCTCTGGGTCAAACACAGATTGTAATGTTCTGCTGTGATTGAATTTGACAAAGGTTTAATAGGCGAATAATTATCTTTTAGAAATAAGATTGAGCGGGTGTTCAAATCGAGATCACACTCTGTTAACAATTAATTGTGCGTCTCTTTGACAAACTAGTAACATAAAAAAATAATGTGATTATGAAATTTGAAAGCAAAAAAGGTATTGATAAATAAACTCACTCATTTATCGGTCCATATCACACCTCTTGAGCTCCCATTTCCTCCTGATTAGTAGTGTCTGTCGGTTTTCTTAATAAACGTTGTACATGTCTTCACATCTGATAAGTGTTAGTCAATGTGCTACACAAATATTAATTTGTCATAGGGATGAACGAGGTGTAGTAAACTCGCCAACCATCTCTGATTGAACTAATTGTTATAACTCGCTCAGATAGGAACTAACTTGCCAAACTCTAGATAACAATATAATTGGCTATATTATGTATAGATAAAATAGCAAGCTAGTACAATTTACAATATTGTTCTAATATATGTGTATTTCCATAATTATGACAGTTTATTGATTAAAGTTATTTTATTTTGCCAAAACTACACACATTTTATACTGTAAAAAAATTAAGTTTCATAGAACAGTTGTATTATTATTACCTTTACTATTCAAATATCCCAACTCTGATCTGATTTGTTTCCCAGGTGTGGTTGGTAAGACGGGTGAGGTGAAGACCGAGTCGGTGATGGAGGGAGATTCTGTCACTTTAAAGACTGATGTTGAAGTGCAGAGAGATGATCTGATAGTGTGGAGGTTTGGAGATGAGGGAATCCTCCTGGCTAAAATTGATGTGGAAACTAATGAGATCTCATTAAACGATGCTGATGAGAGATTCAGAGACAGAGTGAAGATGGATCAGACTGGATCTCTGATAATCACACAAACCAAAACTGAACACAGTGGGATTTATGAACTGCAGATCAGAGGTCGTGAGAGTTCACAGCGATTCCTTCTTTCTGTCACTGGTGAGTCTTTATAAAGCAAGTATGTCAAAGCATTGACAGACTATAGTTAGTTTAGCAATTAAAACAGGTACTTAGACAATTTTGAAATAACTGGTGTTTGATTAACAGATCCAACTATTTCAATGGATATTCTTTTTAAATACTTGACAGTAGAGCTAGGCGATATGATGATAAAACAAATCGTGGTGATTAATTTTTTTCAAAAGAGGTTTTATTATATAGTTTAAATTGTGCACAATTTGACAGTCCAAGTGTTTCCAGATCATCACATTCACTCTCTCTTTACCTGTTTCAGATTTGGGGTTGTCTCCAGGTGTTATAGCAGGCATAACTGTTTCTGTTCTGCTGGTGGCTGCAGTTTTAGCTGCTGTTGTGATTTATTATCACCACAAGATCGCTGCGCTACACAAACAAATGGGTAAGTATTACAACAAATACAGCAAGACAAAAACAGTGAGGTTGAAATACATAATATGATTTTTCATTATAAAAATGTAAAAGTTTCTGCTTAAATTATCATACTGTAATAATTAACAAAGAATTAGAGGAAATTCACCTATAGTTTTACAACACATTAAGATCTGGGATTGATGAAACTATAATGCTTCAGAGTAATGCAGGAGTCAATTTCTTTCTATTGTAAATGTGAAATTAGATGAGAGAATTTCCATTTAAAAAAAAGAAATGTATTTTTCTGACTATCACTTCATATGTCAGACTTTACAGAGTTAAACGGTAAAAATTCACCTTTTGTCACTGTTATGTCCCTTGTTAATTTCAATGTTATTTGTCCAGGAATATTATAAGACGCAAAAAAAAAAAATGCTTTGCATGTGTACCCATTCAGTATGGGATTAGAAATGGGAAAAGAAACAAACCAATCATTTAAGCAGTAGTTTTAATGTTTGTTGCATGGAATAAAGTTTAATTAATTAAGTAGTGAAGAAATGAGTACAGTATATACAATATTAACAGCCCAACAGAATGGAACAAATCAGTCTGGTGGAAAGGAAGGGGAGAAGAAAAAGGTCCTTCCTAGACCCAGTGTGTCTAATACAGGTGATGTATTAGGTTTCTCGAACGAGAGAACTGACCTCACAACGCATACTCGCTCTTTCCCCTCTTTCACCTTTGAAGTTAGGGCAGCTTTTATTCTGAGCAGTGACAAGTGATTGGCGGTGAAATCACCTACGTCAGCAACCTGAACGGATCCTCCAGTCACATTGCCACCTTAAACAAACAAGGTTCACACAGACACCGCATAGACACAAAATTACGTTGCTCAGCGTACGTAACAGTGACAAAGGGAAAATGAAGGATAATCTCTTCATAAAGTTTAGTGCGATCTTATGAACACACTTCAAATTTCTATGTGCAGATAAACCAACTAAAAGGGAAGCGTCAGATGGAGATTCTGTCACTCTGAAGACGGGTGTTGAGCTACAGATTGGTGGTGAGATGCGGTGGTGGTATGAAAATGACGACAATCTCATTGCTGAAATCAAAAAAGACACCAAAGGAAAGCTTTTAAAAAGATCATATGAAGGTGTTAATGTAAATGCACTGTGTGAACAGATAATCTCATGATACACGAATTCAAAGAAGTGCAATGTAATTTTAATTACATTTAGATTTTTTTTTTCATTTGGAGTCCAAGCCAAAACAGGGGACGCTACAGCGAAAAACTAGTGTATGATTCATGAAGTAAAATTGATATGCATCTTTGGTGAATGTCCTAACATATCCTGTCAATTGAATTGGAACTTTAAAAAAACAGATAAACGTAGTTCATTTCAAACCTTTCTTTCAACTAAACAAAATGTAGTTATCTATGCACATGCCAAACTAGGTTATCTAAATGTATCTAATGTTGAAAATGTAAACTAAATTAATTCACACTTTTGTTTCTTCTGTATTTGTTTGTTTCTGTGTGCTGCTGTGAAATGAAGTGAGGACAAAATCAGTGGAAGTGGGAGGTTCTGTCACTCTAGACACTGAAGCTGAAATACAGCAAGGTGATCTAATACTGTGGACGTTTGGAGCTGAAAAACGTCTCGTTGTTAAAGCTGACTCAGGAAATACTACTATTAGTGAGAGATATAGAGACAGACTGCAGCTGAACAAGACGACTGGGAATCTGACCATCACAAACATCAGAACCACAGATTCTGGACATTTTGATCTACAGATCATCAACAAAGATCAGACCACATTCAGGAGATTCAGTGTTATTGTAATTGGTGAGTAGAGCAACATTTATTATAAAACCTAAATATGTACTTATAAGAAATTTAAACAGTTCTCAAGGTCGTGTTCCACTTGTCTGTGTTTGCATGTTCCAGATTATGTGAAACTAAAATTTTTGCAACGACAACATTTTTCATCAATAATAAAATGCGAAATAACCATTTTGACCCCACTGTAACCTATTAAAAAATCCCTGTTGTTTACATTGTGACTGCAACAGAGTTTCTTCATATTGCATTTTTTTAAAAACAAAATTATGAAATTTATGGAAAGGCTGCTGTGTTTTCCATAAATGTACGGTAGCAACATTTTAAATGTACAGATATAATAAAAATATATTGTAAAAACATATTTGTTAATAGAGCCTACCAAATTACTGAAATCAGATTAGTACCTTTATAAAACTGACAACCACCTTAAAATCACAGGTGGTAATGAGAAAGACAGCTGATTAATCAAAGCTCATGGTTTGAAATGGGTACCGCAGTCCAAATTCAAAATATTGGCGAGTTGTTACCTTCCAACTCTTCTTCAGACATGCTGGTTGCAAGATTTAGGACATGCAACAAAAATAAGTGCAATTGACAATGACAAGCGAAGTGTTGATTGACTAATGTATTGGGTTGCAATTTTTTTATTGCAGAGAATATTCACTTTTGGTTCAAGTAGAATTTGTAATTTCTATCCCATTTGCACGCTTCAGTGGCTGCAATCAGCAGTATTTTTTTCAGTGAAAAAACAGAAAAGTGAAATGTTCATTAACCAATTAATATTTTAGTTGTTTTTTTACTATTGAAATTAGTCTTATTTTTTTATTTGATTTTTACAGGGTGCACTTATGATAAACTGCCATTATAACTGTTTCTTCAGCACCCATTCCGTATGCAATAAATGAGAGAAAATGTACAGGCAGCTGCTTGTTCACAAAATAAACCCCAACAGGTTCAGATGTTGTTCAGCAACCACGTTTGTCAATTGATAAAAAAGACAACCTCATAAGTGTCATAATTCAGTAGTCCTGAAGTCTTGTAAGGAACAGAAAATGTAAGTCATTGTTCACTGATAATCGTCCCTTCCAAATTAAACACAATATCAGTCTATAATTTTTGTAAATAGCAGACTCGGACATCATACTGTTTTCTGGAGCTCCCATAGTCTTTATTTTACTTTAAGCATGCTTAGGAATCTTGTGAATCTGATATCACTGACTCTGAAACCTTTATTGGCTTTCCTGAAGCTCATACAGTAGAAGCGTGGTGCTTGCAACACCAAGGTAATGTATTCAATTTCCAGGGAAAGCAAGAACTGATTATAATGTCAATATGTCTTCTTTGATATTGCATAGAAGTAAGATCATCCATATGTAGATGTAAATGCTGCAAAACTGTTTCTTTCTCTCTTTTTTAGTTTCTGTGATTTGTTTTGTTTTCTTTCAGGTTCCACAAGAAACCAAGAGAATGAATCAGCAAGTGTAGATATGGCTCTTTTGAAGGAAGAGGGATGAGATACGCCCACCATTGTCAGTCAATGACATCATCACTTTTTGAGTTTCTGCTTTTAGGAAACAGAAAAAGTAACCACTGTGTTGTTGAGCTGTATGCTGAACTTGCATGTAAAAACGTTTTTGTTTTTAGATGAACATGTAAATATGAAAGTCTTTCAAAATAAACTTTACAACTGAATACACATTGTTCCAGTTAATTGATCATTTTTGACACTGAAGAACACAGCTGTTACTAGTTATTAGTTATATGCTGTGTTAGTTATGTGTTTGTGATTTAGATAATAAAACTGTGTGCACAATACAAATAAGCATCTTGCAAGTTGATTCTGGTGTACTTATACATAAATGTAATTTTTACAGCTGTGATTGCAGCTACATGCTAAGAAAACTGTTTTTCTGTGTTTTTTCTGAACACCTTTGCAGAAATTCAACACACTGCTGGAACAATTGTTCTGTTTTTGTTTTGACAGTTTTACATTGATGTGCAGTGGTGAGTGTTCCACTTGGGTTCTCCTGAAGTCAACAATGATCTCTTTAGTCTTATCAAAATTGAGAATTAGGTTGCTAACTCCAAACTGCGAGCTTGTGTACCTCCTCCCTGTATGCTGACTTGTTTCTACTGATGAGGCCTACAACTGTAGTGTCATCAGCAAACTATATGATTTGATTTTATGATATATGATGAACAGAATTTTTCCCAGTGCTCAATGTGATGATGCAGGGGAGGGAGTTCCCAATCCTGACAGACTGAAAGTCCAGAATCCAGTTGCAAAGTGGGGTATTTATCCCCGACAGGCTCAACTTTGTTTTCAGTTGCTGTGGGATAATTGTGTTGATAAATGCTGAACTAAAGTCTTTCAACAGCATCCTTACTACTTCTAATGTGAGCACACTATCTTGGATGGACTGAATGCAGAGGACAAATTAAAAGTGTGTGTTGCCATGTCACTTTCACTTTCACTTTCACCAGCACTTGCCTTTTCCTTTCTCAGTCACTAGGGGGAGCCAAAAACGTCATGTGAATTAGAATCATTGCTATTGAAAAAGAATAAGAGTTTGTTAAATCCTATTAATCAGACCTGTTGCCTTTTAAGTCAATTAAAATAGTTTTGGATATGTAGGAGAATGTGAAATAGCAGGTTTAAAGAGCTTGTCCAGCCATCAGGTAAAACCACACAAGTAAATAAATGAGCAAAGCAGATTAATAAAGCTGATAATGTATCATGTGCGTTCAGTGGATCACGTATCCACACACAACTGCTATTTAAACTATATTGTTTTGTTACGTTATAAATGTGAACACGAGAACTGTGAAAAACACAACCTAAAAACTCTGTTGTACCACCAATCTTTATTAAAAGTCACTAAATATTTAGATGAAATGCAACCTCATTTCACGTGTTCAGCAGAAACAAGAGCTTATGAAATCATTCTATGGATTACTTATGATGATAATTATTATTTATGCTTAGAGTTAATATAAGATCAGTCAAAATGATCAAAGAATGCAAAAAAGATGCCAATGTCAGAGATCCTCGTCTGATCCAGTTTCAGTCTCTGAATCTCTCATCAAACATAGAGCTGGTTTGTGAGAATCTACTGACTTCAGCAATTTGACTGCTTCCAGACCACCACTGTATCAACAAATATTTGCAATTTCAAATGTAAATGAGTTTAGAGTCACAGAATCTCCGTCCATCACTGACACTGACTCCACTTCATCCGTCACATCTAGAGAACAAACAGAAACATATTTTCTTACAGACAACAGGTTCATTCACACCAAAAGCAATAACTATAAAGAAAACTAGGCCTATAATGATAATATAATGCCTATATTGTTAATTACATTAGTGTTCAAATAAGGGTACTATATCTAATTCAATTTCTGGATCACTCATAGTCAAGTGCTCCTAGGCTTTGGTCCTAATCCATATATACAATAAGTATCCAATTTAAAGTTATGTGCAGTTAATTACACAATTAAAAGCACAGAAAGAGTTATCTGTTGAAGACATTTACGTAAGAGTGCAGAATATGGACAGTCAAGCTGTTTTGGGAGGTTCTGAAATTTTTGTTCCTCATGAATGCACACATCCAATTCTTGTTTTTGAGTGTCACGTGTAGTTTCACTCTTTTTTTGTGGAGTTTCTTCAGTACTCTTTTGTGTGTGCTAACAGAAGTCAAACATAATCCATCATCTGTGGATCAGACTGTTTTATTCTTGTTCAGCTGACAAGTTGAATAGCTTCTTTTAAAAAAAATCTTCACTTTATATTGAAATTGCTTAATATAACTTAGATCTAATAGACTTAGATCTAACAATATTAGATCATATAAATAAATTGTGATTTTCATATCAATCTGACATCACAAGCTTAATCGCTATCGCTAACACAACACATTAGCATGGTGCTAGCTTGTTACTATTGCCATTTTTCTCTCGCGTGCACGCTCACCCCTTTCATGAGTCCGTCAAAGTGATGTGACCATAGGCGGAGTTTCACTTTTGCGCTTGGGGGGGGGACCTACCAAGCCAGAAGACCATGAGCTCAGATTTCTCAGATTTTAAAATACATTTACAATGAACAATGACTTTATACAAAGAATAGCGAATAGATCACATCTGGTGATCACATACTCTTTCACAAATCACAAATTACAGTTTAGGGAAAGACATTTTTCACAGATATTGGACACAATGAATAGTTAAAATACACATCCAAAACGTTTTAAGTTATCAGTTTTAAGGCCTTGTGACATTAAAGCGGGTCTAAATGTCATTGTTTACTATATAAAAAAAAAAACTTTCCAATGCACTGGTCAGTTTCTACTCTGGTTTTCAGACTACATGTCTCTCATCACGTTCACATGCACATAAGCAGAAATATCTGCACCTTTGTGGCTCTTGAGGGCTTCGGTTGCGTGTGACACTTTTAACCATGTTTGTTTTTGCAGAAGCAAATTAGACTGCAGAGTTTTTATGGTTAAAGTGTCTCTACGCCTACAGTTCTTCTGTTTAAGCTGCTCTCAATCGATCTTTGCTACTATATTTGCACAAAAATGCATCTTTTGTTGATGTAAATAATTCAAATTGCAGTAATGAACTCATCTGTGGTTGTTTTGCTGTAAAGCTGCATTGAGTCAGGTGATGTCAATGGTGATGTCAATGGTGTATTCAAGTGTGGTTTGTATAGACTGACCTGAAAAGGGATCCAGTAGTTTGACAATTGGTTTTCAGTGCGTATGTTAGCACAACTCTGTATAATAGATATAACTCATAAGAAAATTAGTCTTTTTGAGTGTGAAGGATGCGTTACAACCAGCTTCTTTGTGTGAGAACATAATGATGGCTTCATGATGATGTCTGTTCTTTATTTTCCTGCTTTGCATTTGTGGATCTGATGTCATAAACCACAAAAGCCATAGCAGCCACGACCACCAGAGCACTGATGACCAGTCGGATCCCAGAATCAATACAACCACAACAGTGATTTTCTGAAGAAAACAAAAAAAGGATTTCATTCGGTTGTTATAGAAGGTTAACTTGTTTGGAGATTTTAAAAAAAAAAAAGTTATTTTTCAGCTACCAAACAGATACTAATATCACCACTGCAATAAACATAAATAAGGATAAACTAAAACGATGG
This sequence comes from Rhodeus uyekii, assembly GCA_037043235.1. Taxonomy (NCBI): domain Eukaryota; kingdom Metazoa; phylum Chordata; class Actinopteri; order Cypriniformes; family Acheilognathidae; genus Rhodeus; species Rhodeus uyekii. The sequence continues at coordinate 80,137 of JAWRVZ010000523.1, forward strand.
TAATTTTTGGTTTGCCTTTGTTAATAAACTGTGTTAATAATTAAATTGAAGTAATCACAGTCTTAAAAGTTCTTTAGCATTTGTGTGTGTATGTATTTGTCGTAAATATATAAACATTAAGATGACAATAACAATAATAACAAATATAACTGCAAGAAGCAATGATTGGGGCCAAGCATTTAAAAAAGATGTCACGTCATGCCCACATGACTGGGAGCATCTGACCAATGGCAATAAGTAATTAAAGATTTTTTAAGTTGACTTTAAGCAAAATGGTTGAAAAATCATATATAGAGTCACTAGTAATTCGGCATGGTGCTGAAGATACGTACCAAGTATCGCAATGATACACCAGTGCGTTCGTTAAATGTAGCATCTTACAACAAAATTCTAAATCTGAATGGCCAATATGGGAAAATTCTGTAATTCTATATCAGCACGACTCAGCATGACGCACCAAATCTAACATGACCCGTTTTGTGAATTTTGACCAAATCATTTAGAAGTTATAAGCAAACAATGGCCATTTTCATACCTCCTAACTATTAGGTGGCACTGCACCAAAACTGTGCAGGAAGCCTCAAGGCATGGTTAACATAAACACAGTGTATGGTTAGAATATGTTAAAGAGTTGTCGAGATGTAGCCTAAACTTTTCATTTTAGAGTTATTCAAAAACTGTTTGACAAATAAACTTTATCGCCATAACTTTTGATCAGCAATGTCTGAAGATGTGTTAAAATTTTCACGTACAACGTATGTGCAGACGGATTCATATGGTGCAATCGAAACTTATTAAGCCAAGAGGACATATGAAATTCATTTCTAGGCCTTACGGTTCAAAAGTTATTAACATAAATGAGTGTTCATAACACATAAACATAAATCTGATTAGCATCTGCAAGCGCTATGAGAGCACCTTGATCTCCAAACTTCCACAGTATCATATTTCTCTGTGGTTCAGTAAGATCGGAGCTTAGCGTGACAGAATCTCCCTCCGTCACTAACACTGATTCCACTTCATCTGTCTCAACACCAAACACTCCTGGAGAACAAAATAAAGTTATAGACGAATTAAAAATACCTGAGAAAAAAGATCCCTAACCACAACTTAAATGGATACGGATGTTCATATGTGCATAGTTTTATTTTGTTTTATCAGTATTTCACTATATTTGTAATGAGAATCGTTATAAAGTTCTTGTCAACTAAACAGGAACTTCAGTTACCATGAAACCAAAATGGACAGTTCTTAGTGTTTTTTATGGAACATGAAGTGCAAACTGTTTAGTTGCAAGAAAGCTGAAGCCATGATATAGATGACTTACCAATGAGATGCCACGGAAAACAGAGCAAAGCAAACAGGCGAACCATTTTCTTCAAAAGTTTGCCGATGTCTCCAGCTGGTAATAGCAACAAGTATTGTCTATGGTGAAGTGAAGTTTGTAAAGGTCAGCAGTCACTGAGAATAAACTCCTGTGGTCGCCCCACCTTTACATTTGTGTCAGGTTAAACCCATCGGTTTTTATTGGTGCGTTTCCCCTTTTATAGAGTGAATTGTGATAGGAAATGAAAATGTTTATTTTGCTTTAGTTTCTGAAATGCATACTATAGCCTATATAAGGATATCGAAGAGAGATATTCAAGATCCCTTGTCTCTTCTATATACATTTATACATTCTTTTATTCTAATGATTTAATGTGAAATGATTTTCATTTATAGACAACCATTATGTAATTGTTAAAATGATCTGATGTCCGTATTCTATCTGTCTGTGTTGAAGAAGACACTCACACATTTGGCCAGCTATGTATCGGTTTGCCTAGCTAGAGCCCCAGCGGTCACCACAACCCATGGAATACATGGATTTAGAAGTGTTAGTTTATGTGGGATTAATAGTAGTTGAGCTGGATACTCGGCTGAGACGAATAATATCCGGTATGGATAAAGCACTTTTGCTGAGTATGAGTATTATACAAGTAATACGGGTCAATATCTGTGCTCGGATTGAATAAAAATCCTCATTGGGTAGCTGACTGTGTCTGTGTTCCGTGATAGGGTAGTCACAGCGCCCCTCCCCTACACATGCAGATTTGCTGTGTCCCACCCTGCTCACTCACACACAGAAAACTGAGACGAGAACAGCTGTCTTTCACTCTCTGTCTCTCCCTCAGTCACTCAGGTTTGCGGGTCTTTCCCGTTAACGTTTAGGGTTTCTTCAGCTTCAGGTTTTTTTTTTTTTTTGGGTTTGTTTGTAGTACTTACTTATTAACCAGTAGAGTTCTGGTAAATGTGGGGTTTGTTCAGATGTGGTGCTTGGTAGAATGCGACTAGCTTTGCGTCTACCTCGGAGATTTTTTCTTTTCTTTTTTTTAACCATCTGCTGGCTCTAACCAGTTTGTTATCATGATCAAAACCATTGATCTGAAGCTCAATGCTGATGCTGTCATGTAAATAGTTTTCTAATCAGTAATAAAAATAAAAATTTCTGATCAATCCATATCAATTGCATAATTAAAAATAATATACCGGTTAAAGCCCTGCCCATTTCATGACAACCCGACCACTTCTGGGTTAAACCCCGTGTTAGGCACCACCCAGTCCAGAGTACACATACAGATAATCCATATGGTTAACAGATACAGATACAGATAATGCTGTACTCGCTCATCACTAATTAATATTGTATGTAATTCTCACCAGACAGAACATGTTATCAGAATGTTTGAGAAGTCTTTATGTTGATAGTTGGAGCCATGGGAGGGACCAGCAATTCTCATCCAGAAACTCCCCAGCTTGCGATGAGCTAGAAGAGTGATGGGCCCATGGAGTTTGGGTCGGCAAGTTTGCCCCTACTGTAATCCTCAGGTCACTATGGATATATTCAACAAAATGTCCAGTAGAGGAACTAGATTGGGGCATAGGAGAGGGGTCTGCACTCCCTTGGAGGTATTGGAGTACAGTGGGACATGACTCGTCCACAAACGCCACCTCAGCTTGCTTTAAGCCCAGCCATGTGAGGCAGTGAATGTCAGACATGGCCAGGTAACGACCACATCCAGAATCACACAGGTGGAATGACATCTTTAAGAAGACAGAGTGTCATTCCCGTGTTTGCTCTTTTAGGAAAGTGCACTATTAAGTGCTGAAGCACAGGGGAAATAAGTTGTAGCATTGCTTACTACACTGTTCCAGAATTGTGTAAAATAAATTCTCCTTTAGAAAGCAGGAAGTGAAGATTGCAAACAGCTGATGCACCATCACACCAACACCAATGAAGAGCTTCCTTGACTCGTAAGCACACCAGTAGATGATTACATGAGCAGAAGAGGAGAAACACTCAGTCGCGAAGCAAAAAGCTGAATGTGTGATCCCACACACTCTTCCTTACACTGACAGCACATGTCCATCTCAGAGACGTCTATTTGATGTGCATGCTCTTTCTGGAAGATGTGTTTTTTAGAGTTTGCTCATCTACAATACGTCTCTACACGTCGTCCGTACAATACGTCTGATGTTTCCTGCCAGATGTTAAATAGACATCTAGAAAATGTCTTTAAGATTATAATTTACAATGTATGTAAAACTCACATCTTAAAGATGTTTCTCAGATGTTTGTACAAAGCAGATGCTTTCCAGGGGGGGATTCCAGAAAGCAAGGTTATATTAACCTAAACCTTGCTTACCTGAGGTATGTTGTTTCCAAAAATGCTTCTGGGACTAAATTCATCCAACCAAGAGTGTGTTCACGATTAACATACAAGATATTCTCAACAGACTGACCGCAAGTAACCATAGAAACATTAGCTAAAAAAAAGTGTGCCAGACTACATTTTTTTTCTTCGTTTGTTTAATGCTGATTTACATACTTGGTGGATGTCGCCACCTATTGGGTGGTATGCCATAATTTTTCAGTCTTTTTGTAATTTTCTCCCTTAAAAAATATTGCATTACTTTTAGGAAAAGTATGTTCCATAAAAAATAGAAAACTAACACTAAAAAAGCCACTAGCCATAAACTTTTGTTAAAGCTAGCTAACATACAATGTTATTTTCTCACCATGCCGCTGCATTAACAATGACCTAAACAGAGTTTCAGATTTCATAATTTAATGTTAAGCGTTGTTCGTTCTAATAAATTTTGTTTATAAAATATTAGCGCCGTTTAACATGATAAAGTTAGTTATACCGCCATGTTGACAAGTACAGTAGAACCCCGACTTACGAAACGCTCTACGTACGAAAATTTAACATACGATAAAAGACTTCGGGGATTTTTCCGCCCGAGTAACGACAAAATGATTGAGATGCGAAAAACGAAATCTCGACGAGGCGACGATTTACGAGTTTTGTTTTGAAATTCGCGCTTATTTTTGGTTCGGGTTGGATGATGGCTACAGTTTGTCCGGTGTTACGAGATTTTCGGTTTCTGGAATTTTTGGTTTCAGTGGGCGGAGTAGTCATGAATATTCATGAGAGTCCTACGCATGCGCGTTCCGCGTGAAACTGAAAATGCCAGTCAACGCTTACTCAGAACTCCACATTGAGAAAAGGTAATTAGATCTTAAACGACAAACCACAACTGTTTTTGTTTGCGATGTTGATTACAGATGTTAATGATTACAGACATTCACTGTAAGTAAGATAAACGTACTAAACTGACACGAGTCTACATTAATTTCCGTTACTCTCATTTGTATCTTATTTGTAGAACTTAAACTCGTTCTCATTTTGTGAACCTGGAGCACTGCGACAAATGTGTCTGTATCCCAATAAACCGTTTGTAACTTACACTGGTGTGATTATTCTGCTGCCATAGGCTGTACACATGAACATGGAAAAGACCCTGTTGCACACATTCTTATCTTTTGCATTGTATGTTTGTATAAATATTACTCAAATAAAATATTGCTATAATAAAGAATTTGCTCAATTAATGTAGCTCATGCATGACTTGATGTGTTATGTGTGGAATCATATACAAGAGTGTCCCAGATAATAGTTTATTAAAACAGGTTGTTTTAGCACACTGGACAAATCAAAAGACTCATGAATGTTCCCAGAACGTTCCCTGTAGGTTTACTGGGTTATAATTTTTTTTGCAATTTGCATGTTTTGTGCAGTTCCTAAATGAAAACAGGCATATTCACTTCATATAATATCAAGATAAAGCACTGTAAACTACAAGTTGATACTATACAAACTATACATTGATTACATTTTGTTGTGTTCTTTCTTTGTACCCTGTGATGCTTTAAAACCGTCTTTTATTAGTTGTTTTCATATATTGAATAAGTCACTGACTGTAACAACTGCAATAAACATATGTGTGTTTAACTCAGACTGTTCATCATTCTCCATGTCCTCTGGTTGTTGTCTCTCTGTTGTTTGGTTGGAAAAGTCATACAGTACTGAAAAACATTGATAAAATGTCATTGTTTTTTTCATGTTTCCAATTTTACATATCCCTCCTGTTACCCTCAAATATGCTAACACTTTTTACCCACTGGGGTCAATTTGACCCCAGTAATTTAAACCTCCAGAATATGATTATTTTTTTTTTTTTTACGAAGGTTTGTTCCAGGTAATTTATGTCTTTGTTGACTACTTAAATAACATTTTAAGTTTACATCCACCCAGCACCCCCCTCCCCCACCCCTTATACATCCAGAATACCCAGTGTAAGACTATGGACACATTTACAAATCACCATAAAATCTTACTGATTGACCTAAAATTGGAAAGTATATATATTTTTGCTGTTTTATTTGTAAGTATCGATTTTTGTAATCTATAACATTTGGAAAGAAAAACTATTTATTTTATAAAGGATAGTAACACAAGTAATGTTTGGGGTCATTTTGACCCCCAAAAAAAAATAAAATTTCAAACATTCAGAAGGATTGTATTTCTAAAAACAGAACATCATTACCATCAGAACAACAGTAAGGAACACATAACAGTTAAAGAAAGAAAGAAAAAAAGAAAGAAAGGAAGGGCCAACGGGCAGTCATGCATCGGCAGCTGTAGGTGGCTGTAACCTTGTCCAAATTATCTACCCTTCCCTTTGTCTCATTGTAATCCAGTACCATTTGTGGTTTTCGGCCTTCTCTGGTGCTCAGAACAGCATCTTTGCTCATTAGCAGGACATTTTCCTCTTTCTTGGGCCAATAGGAGACGACAGTGGCTCTTTCAGTGAAGGTAAACATTGAAGATGTTACCTTCCTGTTCTTCATCGCAAGAAGTTCAGAGGAAAGTTCTGGCTTATTTTTTCTCGCTGTCCTCAACACGGTAGCCGTCCTTTTTAGCAGTTCTTCACCCAGGGCGTTAAAGGAAATAATACTGCTTTTAACACTGATTTGCATGGTTTAATAATATAATGGACTTTAAGATGATTATTGTTTTACTGAATGATGGGATGCATGCTGGATCATGTGGTTAATCATAAGAGATGTTTGTACTAATAAATCAATAATATTCAGACTTTGGAATGACAGATGACTAGGAGTATGATGATTGAATCAGGACTGTCACAAGAGAGGACCACAAAGAGTTTGTGTAGATGACCCACGAACAGGAAGAAGAGGAATATGAGTGTATCGAAATGTTGTGATCTCTTTCAGAGATCAAGAGAGGGAATTGAGGGATTAAATATTTTACATGTTTTTGAATAATTTATATATTGGTCATAGTGTGTTATTATTTATGTATATGTGTGTTTGGCCTGCTTGAATACTGTAAACTGAAGGGAACGATAGTTTAAAAGGTTCAAATTGTGCTGAAGTGTTCATTCCTGATTCAATCATGAAGTTAATGTTTTGTAACTAATCTTTCTTTACTAAACAAAGAACAATGCACCCAGAGTGGCTGTAACTGTCTAAACTATCTGTTCACCAGAAAAGATTCAGTTAGCAAGAGATGGGGAAAGGGGGGTTCTTGTTTTCTGTTCTGTGCAGGCTGCTGATTAGTATAGAGTAACCTGGGATGAAGGAATCAACCTGATAACACTGATTGCTCCGGGCAACAGTCACTGTATGGAGAGGTGGACTCAAGGGAGGAACAGAAGATCAAGAATATAAATAATGTTGATATTGCTTTGTAAGACATTCTGGACTGCCCAGATGTCATGTGTGTGGTAGTCCTGCAATCCTGAGCTCAGCAAAGGCAAATTCAGATTCTTTTATAATAAATCTGTAAGTTAATTTTATTATCGGACATCGTGTCTCATTCTTTGGCGAATCCAACGAACCGGGGGGGAAAGGGTCTAGAGAGACACCAAAAATCCCAACAGCGTACGATGTGAAAAAATACTATGTAAATACTACTATATAAATACTATACCATATGTAATGTTATGGCCATTCAGTCCCTCAGCCATGTCTAGTACCACCCTCATGCCCTGATTTTTTTCAGGTACTTCTCCAGGGGATTTAACCCGTGTACACCTGCATATTCCAGGCGTAGCTGGACTCTGCATCACATACGGCCCATATTTTTATGCCATATTTGGCTGGTTTGCTTTGTATGTCCCATGTCATGTGAACTTTCCTGTAGCTCAATCAGTAGAGCATTGGTGCTTACAATGCCAAGGTCATGGGTTTGATCCCAGGGAAAGCAAAAACTGATTCAATGTGTTCCTTGAATGCAATGTAAGTTGCTTTGGATAAAAGCATCTGCCAAATGCGTAAAAATGTGAACTACTAGTTGCTCTTGCAATACTACAGATATGGTTATGTTAGGTTAGAGCCCTAGAGAGATTATTGAATATATAAAATTATAATGAACATTATAAAATTATAACATGTTAAAGTGACCTCAATAAAACAACCAAAACAAATGTGTGTGAAATTTTAATATTTCTTATGTTTTATACAGCTAAAAGAGCCTGGGGTCAAATTGACCCCAAGGAACACCGATGCTACAAAATGTGTACAGGACATTGAAAAAATATCAGCACGATAATTTTATGTTTACAGAGTCATCCTCATTAAATTAGGAAAAGTCAGTAAATTTGAAGCAAAAAAATACAATTAATCATGTTTTTACAGACGTTAAAAATTGAATGGGGTCAAATTGACCCCAAAGATAACAGGAGGGATATATATATATATATATATATATATATATATAATATTGTGGAAAGGTCTTATGCATGATAGTATTTTCACCCCAAAAATGCATTTTAAGGCAGTTATTTCTATATTTTGCTGTAGTGTGTCAGTAGGAAATATTAGTTTACGTTTCAAAGTATCCCTTTTGGCATTCATTTTACTTTAAATTAATTCAATACGATTTTTGTAGCACAAGGAGTCTGACAACAGATAGTGCTCCACACAGAGATCTGATCTCACCATCATCGATTTAATGATTACATGAAGAAACAGAACAAACTAAAACTAAATCCTTACAAATTAAAATTATGGTTTAAGGTTCCACTTGCACAGTGAAACCAAAATTTCCAGAACACCTGAATGATTCTTAAATTACATAAACTATTGAATCTATTTATTGCTATGGTCTTCTGTTAAGCTTTCAAACTGTGTTGGTTCTGACAATGACTGAAATAACATCCACAACCATATCAGTGCCTCATAAACACTTCACAACCTACAGTGGTGCTACTCTCTGCCATCTGCTCTTTCTTTGACCATGTTTTGCAGCGTGTACCTGCAATGATCCATCTTGATTTCAGTCAGAAAATTTCATAAACTTCTTACTGTGCTTCTTATGTTTTTTTTTCTTAATCACTCTTAAGATTTGCATTTTGGAATTATGATGATTTAAGAAATGTTAACTTTTATTCAGCACGGATGCATTAAATTGATCAAAAGTGACATTAAAGACATTTGCAATGTGACATATAATGTATTTCAAATAAATGCTGCTCTTTTGAACTTTCTATTCAAAGAATACAGAAAACAGACACTATATAACGAATTCCACACTTCATTAAGCAGCACATCTCTTTTAAACATGATAATAATCAGAAATGTTTCTTAAGTAGCAAATCATCATAGAATGATTTCTGAAGGATCATGTGACACTGAAGAGTGGAGGAATTGAGCTCTGCCATCACAAGATTAAAAAAAATAATAATATATATATATATATATATATATATATATATATATATATATATATATATATATATATATATATATATATTAAAATAGAAAACAGGATTTCACAATATTATATTTTTTTCAAGTGCAGTCTTGGTGAACATTACTAATACCAAACCTTTGAACAGTACTGTAGGTCTATTATATCAAAACAAACACGTTTTTCATCCAAAATATTAAAATAAATTACATTATTTTTGCCAGTATGCATAATTAAATAAAATTGTTTTGAACATAAAATTGGTTACTATATTTTGTAAAAGGATGTACATTTTTTACAATTCTGTCCATGCAATTTTAAACCAAAATTGATTCATGTATTAAGGCAACACATTCATGTTTGTGTTTGGGTCTAAAGTTATTTGGCCCATATGTACAAAATGAGCAAGAATATAATAATAAAAAAACTTGTAGTTCACAGATACATTTGAGGTTTATTTCAGTCATCACATTCAACAGATGATTAGTATGTTTAAATCATCACAAGGTACAAAGGAAGAACACAACAACATGTAATCTTTGTACAGCACTAGTTGAAGTTTGCAGTGTTTTATCTTGATATTATATGAAATGAATGTCTGTATATATTCAGGAACTGCACAAAACGTGCGAACTAATAAAACATTATAAACTGTTATGAAACGATAAACAATTGAAGCGTAGGCTATTTAGACATAAATTCACGCTGAAACTATATTTACCTTTCTTTTAAATAATCCATTAAACTTGCGGAGAAACAAAGATGAGCGTAAACTAAAATTCTCAGTTTCACGCGCATGTCCGGGAAATTCATGAATATTCATGAAACTCCGCCCACTGAAACCAAAAATTCCAGAAACCGAAAATCTCGTAACACCGGTCAGAACAATGATGTCTCACTCAGGGAATAATCCAAAACTGGTATTTATTAAAGGTGCATACATGTGTGGTTACGCATGATGGATAAAACTTCAACGATTGGCACTAATTCCCTGTATTTCACTCAATAAACTATATATACAACCTTCAGCCGATCTGTTTTACCTTAGTCATCCGTCAGCTCTCTCAGATGGAAAGTTTTAGAATAGTCCATTTCGCACTGAATGACAGGGGTGGCTGGAATAGTCCATGTAAGAAGGGGAACACTTTTTACAATCCTGCTCTGCTATTGGTCAGCATTGTGCCTAGTTAACGTAAACTTTTTTTCTAATAACTCACCATGGATGTGAAGAGGATGCTTTACTTTGAGTGAAAAAAGGAGATAGTTGAGCAGTAAGGAGTTGGGATGCGCTTCATCCCATTCTAAATGTGGTGTTTGTGTGGGGCTTGAAACGGATTAGGCCAGTGCTTCTCAATTATTTTCTGTCACGCCCCCCCTGGGAAGAGGTAAAAATTTCGCGCTCCCCCCCTCCCCCATTTTGGAGCTTTCGCTTTATTGTTTCCATGGCAACGCGTCATGCTTGTCACGTGACATACCGCAGTAAAGAAAAAGCGCTGTATAATAGATAATTTAAAATAGTCACAAACTTGTTGGCTCAACTTGTTGAAACCTAAAAGAAATCTTCTGTGGTGGAAAACACTGAATTTTTGAGATAAATGAAAAGCTCTGAGCGCACGTCTTTTTTTGGATCAGTGCCAGATATCGCGTGGAAACACGTGTGAATTTAGTGGTTGATCACGTGACACACATGAACACCGACGTGATCAACCACGTCAAATGATGAGGGGATGGTTATCTGAATTTCTGAATTTGCTGCTCTTGTTCAGAAAAAAGTAAACCTACTCCCTGGCAAAAAAAGCATGTACGCCAGGGTCACGCGCGCCCCCCCTGGCATCGCTCCGCGCCCCCCCAGGGGGGCGCGCCCCACTATTTGAGAACCACTGGATTAGGCAATCAACATGTAAAAGCCAGACCGACATACGAAAGGTTCGACATACGAAACAAACCTCGGAACGGATTAATTTCGTAAATCGGGATTCTACTGTATATATTAACGTTAAACTGAGGTGTACAGTGGGAAAACGCATAAAAAAATGTTTAATGTACACAACGTAATACTTGCTCACTGGTCTCTCTGTCTCTCACTCTCAATTTGAATTGAGCTATGTTGGCATGAACACACACACACAAGTGTGATCGTTCTCTTAGAGATAATCAATTATAATGTATTTTACCTTTCAAGCAATGTGGATGCAAAATGACTAAAAATAAAAAGTAAATGTTAAATTATTTTATCCCGATTTATTTTTTCCTGTTCCTCATTCTCAGTCTTTTCCTTTTTCACTAGTTGGAAAGAATTGTAGGCCAGGGAGATTCATGAACATGAACCCAATGTGTTCACAAAACCTTCTCAACTTTAATAGCTCTTTACTACAAAAGGTAAAAGTCTAGGGGAGTTTCACAGAGACAACCAATGAGAGAATAAAGATTACATCATGGGAATTCTTTACATGTTTCAGAGGAGGAGTAGCAACCATCCAATAACAGTACCGTATACATTGATTGCATAGAAAAACATCCATACATAGCAGAATATGACTATGAACTTCTGTGACCTGAGCTGATTTCCAAGAGATACACACACATACATGCATACACACATGGAGAGCACGTACACTAAAAAAGATGTGTTTCCTAGACAAAGACCAACTCTCCTTTCTCACCTCTGGATCCTCAAAGACCATGACAGAAAATACTGAGTCAAGATTGAAGTCAGGATGATATTTATCTTACAGTAAACTTTTACAGCCATATTATCTTTACAAGTACAAACTGTGAATTGGCTTAATAAGTCTTTCTTTTGGTAGACAAACAAAACAAAATAGTTCTTATTCACTGTGATTAAAAGATTTTTAAACAAAATAAATTGCAAATTATTACAAAACCACCAAATAAGTGGCGATTTTTACCAAGTACGTGAATCGGCGTTAAACAAAAGAAGGAGGAAAATGTAGAATGGTACGCTTTTTCTTTTTTGACTTATGAATCCTTCTCTATTGAAAACGTCTTGTGTGTGAATTGTGAACATATTTTGAGTTTGATGAATTTAGTCCTGGATGCATTTTTGGAATCAACATACCTTGAGTAAGCAAGGTTTGGGTTAATCAACCAAGAGTTCAGTGTATGTTTAACGGTCAAATTTCCGTGCTTTCTGGGAAACCCTTAAGTGGCAGAGATGCACCAAAACGAAAGCAAACGTCAAACGGGACAAAACATGACTCGCTTAAGCAGGAAACAGGCTGGGTCGGTGTGTAGCGGGAAGCAGTCACAGCGGTCTGTCACAAGACAGATGATAAGGGGAGAACAAATAAAGGATTAAGGAAAGGTTAAACTATAACAAGTGCCAGGAGCACAATGATGAAAAACAAGGACAGTCACGCCATAATGATAGCTGTCAATACATTCATGTGCTTCGTAAAAACCAGCAGAAAACATACACAAAAGACATGAAGACGTGCTCTTGTTTGTGCTGTCACCGTTAAGTGTTTAGAAAGTTCAGTTACTTTCTTTTTGTATCTACTGTATATTACGTAACTGAGTTACATGTAACTTACTTCCCAACATTTGGTAGACGATTCTTCTAAGTTTGGAGTCGATCTCATAGCAAGTAAATACAGGGCCAGTATCGCACATATTGATTTTAATCTATTTTGGAGCAAAACAACTTGTGACAGTAGAATTTATAGCCACATATGTGTTTTAAGTTCGATGAAACATTATAGAGCCTAACTTAAATCGCACTAAACGGATCATTATGCTATTACAATTAATATGTATGTAATACTATCACAGGAGAATAGCCAAATGTTGTTTAATTATTCACAAAATCAAACACAAAGCAATGCTCATTTTCACGTGTCACCCCACCCCACAGACCTTTGGATTTGAAAAACACATAAAATAACACCTTGTTTAAAAATTTACTCTCAAGGCACTTACAAAGCAAATAAATGGGTTGCCGACTTTCCTTTTTTATCAGCATAATCAGTTCCTTAAAAAAAGTTTCCTTGAAAACTCAAAAGTATGAGGAAATGGGGAAATGTCTCTCTTAGTTTCATTAGTGAAATGTTCTTAATATTTTCTGTACAATACAATATTTACTATACAGGTATACACACTATTTTCAATGACTACCTTATTTTTATGAAAACGTCAAGACCTAGTAATAATTTTTAACAATATACCTTTGAAAACCCACTCGTGGATGCGGTTCAGAAAACTCGAAGACATAAGACACAACGGAGGAGATTCAACTTTCACTCAACTTTACAACATTATGAAGAACGTTCTTTCCATATTTATATTCTTGTTCATCATAAACAGTAAGTGTTTGAATTCAGATTTTATTTAGGCTTATGCTTTTGGTGGTTTCACTTTGCATATGAAAACGTTTATTTTAACTTCCATATTATGGTTGATGAAATGCCTGACTTAAGTTTATTAATTTAGGATAATTTTAAAAGAGCCTATATCCTCCAAATGTAAACGAAACCTTGTTCCGTAAAGGAAACATCACAATCTAACAAAGAAAGTAAAAGAGGAATATACTATTATCACTGCACTATATCTTCCATTCCATTTAAATATAACCTATAATAAACGCTGTTTTTCAAAAGGGATCCCGGGATTATGACGAAAGAGGGAACCTAAGGGATTATTTTTACAATAATACGGTATAAGTTCTGTTCTTGATATCAGAATCAGAAAGTATACAAGAAAATATACAAGAACAAAAACTGAACTCTTTGTGCAAACTTGGAGAGAACTAGAACCACAGAAGGAACACAGCATGTGTCAACGCTAGACAAAGACATGGGAACAGAAGCGAGGGTTTTAAACATGAGGAGATGGGTAACACCTGACATAGAAGGTCCCGGAACAATTTACAAAGCATATTTTAATACGCAATATACAAAAACAGACTATGGATGTAAAAGTATGTACACGTATGTGTGTACAAATGCAAGGAAATGTACATAAAAATTATGGAGTGTTACACAAGCAAATGTATACATTTAAAATACAATGCTGAAATTTAAATAATTTGTTAAGCCATGTGCTCAGTGTTCTCTTATCTGTGAAGAGACTTGTGTGCCAATGGCTGTCTTGAATGTTGGTGTTCTGTGGCAAATGCCAAGAAAATTAAGTCATACCTTTTTGGAAGGTGCACAGTTATGAGTCTGTCTGGTTGTTTTTTTTATATCATGGTTCCTCATGTGCTCTCCCAGTGTCGTTCCAGTCCCCTGTCTTGCCATCAACCGCCTTGTTATTCCTAGCTTTGTAACTTTATGTATTTCATTGTTTAATCATCCCCTGTGTATTTCTACCCTGTGTTTTCCATCAGTCATTGTCTGTCCATGTACTATTGTGTACCTTCCTTGGTTCACTCTTCATAAATGATATTTCCATTGGATTTTCCTTGTCCCTGTGCCCATGTGTGCACCACAACCTGTGACAACAATATCTCAATATATGTTTTTAATAACCTTTGAATGTGGGTAAGTTTCATTGAAAAACAACAACATTTCGAGCAAAATTGAGTGAAAATAGTGTTTTTGTCAAAGGCTACATCTGGATCTGGTTCAGAACGATGATCTGAATATTTATAGAGTAGATCAAGTCCATCAAAGCTTCACAGTCCTTTAGCTTGTCATGGGTCAACATTTCATTCCTTAATGTTACACGGTTTAGCTGTATATGCTGAAGGATACTATTCGGAAATCCATTGCCGCTTGTATATATATATTCTTTCATTTTTCTTATTTGTACCTATATTATTTTCTTTGTCTTAATTTTCATATGTTTCTTTGTCTTATTTTTCATATGTTCTTCTCCCTTTCTTATTTGAATGATTTGTAAAGAGTGATTTATAATCAAGTTAGGGATTTTTATTAATTAAAACCTTTCTTTACTCTTCTGTGTTTTTCCATCGAGTAAGGATGAATATTGTCAGCACTTCTCAACAGATAGAGAATGTTATCAGAATGTTTTGGTTTATAGTTGGAGCCTGAGCCGAGTTCAGCCTTGGAGAAGCTGTATGTGTGTGTGTTAATATGGTCAGTATTGGTGAGGTGATTAACTGGCACCAGAAAACTTGTTGTTCTCGACAAGCCAAGTCACGAACCCGTCAACCACGTGATCAACGAAGATATGCTTCAGACTGTCTGCTCTTGTGTGGAAAATTACTAGTTTTGTTTTTCTTTCTTTCTTTCTTTCTTTCTTTCTTAGCCAATCAGAATCATTTAAACGTCATCATTGACGTAGTTAGCACCCTCTGTTAGAGTATAATTGCTGTAACAATGTTATTGTATGTGGGGCGGCCTACAAACTCCTTGTGAGACCTGAAGCTGGCTTCTGCTGATGAAACTGCAAACTAAACTTCACTAAAATTTCTTCTATTGACTGCACTTCTGACTCCTGGTCTTCATTCAACATATCTGGTCCTCGGGTCTTAACTGTAAATTCCCCTACAATGCTGTTTAATGTTGATGACCGCGTTATTTTTAGTTTATCTTCTTTTTTTTTATAGATGCGTCTACTTGCATATGTTATCGCTTGTTTCTGCATCTTCTTTGCCTGTGTTTTCATCAGGAGATTCTGTTATTCTTTCAGAAGATGTGTCTTACCAAATAACAGTGAAAACACTGAAATACAGAATTGGTGGGGAAAGTTATAGTGCTATTTTTTCTTCTTCTGGGAATTGTTTATGCTGTGTTTCCTCATTTTTAAGTTATTTTTGATAAATGGTAAAGCATGTGGTAAATGAATACACTTACATCTCTAACTGTTTGTGTTTGTTGTGCAGGTGTCACGGAGTGACGGCGCAGACGAAGACGATGAGGAGATTCAAATGAAACTTTAATAATAAATGCAAGGAGTCGTAACAGCAGTGCAAACACAAAGGAACAGACCAACATGTGTATAGCACAAACAACTACCGACAACTGAAAGGTGGAGAAGGAGAACTAAATATACTAGTGATAATGAACAAAAGACAAACACCTGTGATGATTTGTGACTATGACAACTGATGAGTGACGTTCTGGAACAAAACAATAACATGTGACAGACAAAAGGCAAAACAAGAGTCCTAGAAAACAGTGAAACGTGACATTACTCCCCCCCCGCAGAAGGCGCGACCCTGCGCCGACGAAAGTCCAAAAGGGGTGGGAGGGTGGGCATCCTGGAGACCGAGGTGCAGGGAGTCAGGGTGGTCTCCAGGGTGGTCTCAGAAGATCCGCGGCCCTGGGTGGTGCAACCCCCCAGGGCGGAGCAGGAGGATCCGGTACCCTGGATGGCACAGCCCTCCAGGGCGGCGCTGGGACTAAGTCCTTCCCAGGAGGCTCCGCCTCCTTTGTCCCACCCGCCCTCGCGCAGGCACTATGGCCCCCCCCCAAAAAATATTTAGGCTTAGTCCCCAGATGGTGAATGGGAGGAGGCTTTGGCAGTTTCAGGGCGAGGAGCGCAGGCGGGGCCGGCAGAGCGAGGAGCGCAGGCGGGGCCGGCAGGGCGAGGAGCGCAGGCGGGGCCGGCAGGGCGAGGAGCGCAGGCGGGGCCGGCAGGACGAGGAGCTCTGGAGGGTCAGGCAGGACGAGGAGCTCTGGAGGGTCAGGCAGGACGAGGAGCTCTGGAGGGTCAGGCAGGACGAGGAGTTCTGGAGGATCTGGCAGGGCCGGCGGTTCAGGCCACGGGAGGTCCGGGTCTGGCAGGGCCGGCGGTTCAGGCCACGGGAGGTCCGGGTCTGGCAGGGCCGGCGGTTCAGGCCACGGGAGGTCCGGGTCTGGCAGGTCCGGCGGTTCAGGCCACGGGAGGTCCGGGTCTGGCAGGGCCGGCGGTTCTGGCTGGCGGATCTCTGGATCTGGCTCTGGCTGGCGGATCTCTGGATCTGGCTCTGGCTGGCGGATCTCTGGATCTGGCTCTGGCTGGCGGATCTCTGGATCTGGCTCTGGCTGGCGGATCTCTGGACCTGGCTCTGGCTGGCGGATCTCTGGACCTGGCTCTGGCTGGCGGATCTCTGGACCTGGCTCTGGCGGGTCGGGCCACGGCAGCTCAGGCTCTGGCGGGTCGGGCCACGGCAGCTCAGGCTCTGGCGGGTCGGGCCACGGCAGCTCAGGCTCTGGCGGGTCGGGCCACGGCAGCTCAGGCTCTGGCGGGTCGGGCCACGGCAGCTCAGGCTCTGGCGGGTCGGGCCACGGCAGCTCAGGCTCTGGCTTGAGGATCTCTGGCTTGAGGATCTCTGGCTTGAGGATCTCTGGCTTGAGGATCTCTGGCTTGAGGATCTCTGGCTTGAGGATCTCTGGCTTGAGGATCTCTGGCTTGAGGATCTCTGGCTTGAGGATCTCTGGCTTGAGGATCTCTGGCTTGAGGATCTCTGGCTTGAGGATCTCTGGCTTGAGGATCTCTGGCTTGAGGATCTCTGGCTTGAGGATCTCTGGCTTGAGGATCTCTGGCTTGAGGATCTCTGGCTTGAGGATCTCTGGCTTGAGGATCTCTGGCTTGAGGATCTCTGGCTTGAGGATCTCTGGCTTGAGGATCTCTGGCTTGAGGATCTCTGGCTTGAGGATCTCTGGCTTGAGGATCTCTGGCTTGAGGATCTCTGGCTTGAGGATCTCTGGCTTGAGGATCTCTGGCTTGAGGATCTCTGGCTTGAGGATCTCTGGCTTGAGGATCTCTGGCTTGAGGATCTCTGGCTTGAGGATCTCTGGCTTGAGGATCTCTGGCTTGAGGATCTCTGGCTTGAGGATCTCTGGCTTGAGGATCTCTGGCTTGAGGATCTCTGGCTTGAGGATCTCTGGCTTGAGGATCTCTGGCTTGAGGATCTCTGGCTTGAGGATCTCTGGCTTGAGGATCTCTGGCTTGAGGATCTCTGGCTTGAGGATCTCTGGCTTGAGGATCTCTGGCTTGAGGATCTCTGGCTTGAGGATCTCTGGCTTGAGGATCTCTGGCTTGAGGATCTCTGGCACAGGCGCTGATGACGGGCGTCGAGGCGCGGGAACAGGCGCTGATGACGGGCGTCGAGGCGCGGGAACAGGCGCTGATGACGGGCGTCGAGGCGCGGGAACAGGCGCTGATGACGGGCGTCGAGGCGCGGGAACAGGCGCTGATGACGGGCGTCGAGGCGCGGGAACAGGCGCTGATGACGGGCGTCGAGGCGCGGGAACAGGCGCTGATGACGGGCGTCGAGGCGCGGGAACAGGCGCTGATGACGGGCGTCGAGGCGCGGGAACAGGCGCTGATGACGGGCGTCGAGGCGCGGGAACCGGCGCTGGCTGACGAGCGGCAGGCTCAGGAGGAGAGACCGGATGGACTGGCTGTCTGGACCGGGGGTATTCGCTCTCCAGACACCTAATTATGGCCTCCTGCCAGCGAAGTCCTGTGGTGTCTGGGAGTTTCTTCTTTTGGTGGTAATTCGCCCCGATCCAGTACAGCGAATTCAGCGTCGCGTCATCAAAAGGTGACAACGCGGCGAGCGCGCTGAACTCCATAGAGAACTTCAGAAAGTCCGTGTTTCTATGGGCGATCGCTATAAACTCCAGTCGATAATCCATCTTCCTTTCTTATCAAACAGTCGTTCTTGGGTGACCAAACCCGGTCGGTAGTTCTGTCACGGAGTGACGGCGCAGACGAAGACGATGAGGAGATTCAAATGAAACTTTAATAATAAATGCAAGGAGTCGTAACAGCAGTGCAAACACAAAGGAACAGACCAACATGTGTATAGCACAAACAACTACCGACAACTGAAAGGTGGAGAAGGAGAACTAAATATACTAGTGATAATGAACAAAAGACAAACACCTGTGATGATTTGTGACTATGACAACTGATGAGTGACGTTCTGGAACAAAACAATAACATGTGACAGACAAAAGGCAAAACAAGAGTCCTAGAAAACAGTGAAACGTGACAGCAGGTGTGTTTGATGCTGTTCCAGATGGGGTAAAGACAGTGATAGAAGGAGATTCTCTCACTCTACAGACTCATTTTATCGAAACACAGAAAGATGGTCTAATAGAGTGGAAATTTAATGATACTGGCATAGCAACACTCAACAAAGAAACTGTTAAAGTTGAATATAGTGATTTTAAGTTGATGATGATGTTTAGTGACAGATTTATTCTGGATCAAACTGGATCTCTCACCGTCTGGAACATCAGAATCAAACACTCTGGTGAATATAAAGTCGAGGGCATCAGCAGCCAAGAGACCAAATACAAGACATTCAAAGTTATTGTAACAGGCAAGTACATTTTTATTCTGGTTGTTATAAAGGTAATGGGCAACTATTCTGCCTTTGTTTTTGATATGAAATGTAAACAGCGTTGTAATAATTTAAGATGTGAAATACCATTATTTCTTCCATTAGTTTATTTAAAATTCTTAAAGGTCGACCTATCCTAGGGGATACAAACATTTGAGAGGCCGTGTAAATCTCATTTTTTTTGTTTCATGTTGAAAGGGTGTTTCTTGTGAATATTTAGATATGGTGACTTTATTAATACATTCTTTTTCCCATCTGTAGTGGGAAATCTACTTGCTTTCATTTAAAATTTTAAATATTTAAAATATAAGTGTCATCTTTGTCTGTGAAACTATTTTTGCAGAATCTCCACTAAAGTCTGATGAACATAAAGATGAAATCAAGGCTTTGTCAGCAACAGAAGGAAATTCTGAGACTCTACACACTGACATTGAACTACAGAAAAATGATCTAATACTATGGAGATTTGGACCTGAAGGATCTCTCATTGCTAAATGTGATACAGAAGACAATAATATATCATACTATGATGGGGCTGATGGAAGATTCAGAGACAGACTGCAGATGGACAGTGAAACAGGATCTCTGACCATCACTGACATCAACACTAAACATGCTGGAGAATTTAAGCTAAAGATAATCAGGGACAGAATGATTTTTTACAAAAGATTTGCTCTTACTGTCTCTCGTGAGTTGCTTTATTCTTTCAGTACAACATTACAACTCTAATGTCTAATAATTTAGATATTGAGTTAGATTATAGATTAGAAACATTCACACTAATGACTGTTTTTATCATTACAGTACCAGGTTTGTCTACAGCGGTTGCTGTTGTTGTTGTTCTGCTGATAATAGCTGCAGCTGCTGGTGGGAAATACTGGCACCACAGAAACTCAAAACGAATACGCTTATGTAAGTATTACAGCTGAAACAGCAACAGCGATGAGCTGTATTGGATTGTCGCATTTTTTTATAGCCCAATATGACACAAGTTTGTGTATGCAGAATGAAGAATGAGATTTGAGAGCTACAGCAAAAAGGATTATTTTAAGCAAATAACCACTTAAATAGCGCAGAAAGCGAGCTTATAATTTCAGAAGACTTACAAAATCCATAAGTTGTATTGAATCGTATGCTTTTGTGGTTTTTCAAATATATTCATTATCTTTATAATGTCATTGCATGTTGAAGAGATGAATGAAGACTGAATGAATATGAGAAATAGTAATTCATTTCTTTAGTAATATGATGTATGTAATATTTTTTCTGACACAGATTTGTTCATTATTTCATCTCTAATTCTCTCGAGTTGCATACATAAAATTTTGTTCACTTTTAAAACGTAACAGGTGTGAAAGGACTAAACTAATGTTGAAAAGTATTGTTTATTGTTAATTATTGGATTTCATGATGGTTTTAATATTCACTCACAACAGTACTGTAATTGTTTCTGAGATTTAATATAAAGCCATACAGACAATTATTATTAGAACCACATGAAGAATCCTGCAATATCTAATGACATATTCATCTGATCATTGACTTATAATATCTTAATTTTTGTTTTTGCTGCTGTGATATGAAGTGAAGATCCGTGAACTAGAACAATTGCGTAAGTATTGATACTGTTGATTTTAAATCCATTACTGGTACATGATTTTTCATAGTCATAACACACATTCTGCTTGTGTTTGATTTACTGCGGTAATTAAATGAGTGATTATTTAGTATGAGCTGCATAAAATGTTCATTACAATGACTGAATCTGTTTAAAATGCTGAATTTACAACAAATTCATTTATAATCTTTTTTGTTTCTATGTGTTGCTGTGAAATGAAGGGAAGATCTTTAAACAACTAGAGCAAATGCGTAAGTATTGCAGCAGATGCAGCTGTAGGAACATTTGGCTTAAATGAGTTTAAATGTATAATTTTTTTTTTTAAATATTCAGCATTTTTGTTACCACATTTTCTGAACTACCACACGTTATTCAGTTGCGAATGATTTGATGCAATAATTAATGAAGTGTGTGATTGTCCATTATTGAGCTGCAAGGCTGAATCATATACAACCATCAGTGGACAATAACAAAGTATTTTGCTGTTGTTTGACTAGTGTTTGAAGATATGTGAATTCACACAAATTATAACGGCAGGATAGAAGAGGACGACTAGAGAACACGTTATCGACTTCTTTGTCTTCAGGAAGCTGTTAGTTTGCTGTTTGTATGAACTCTTGTCCAATATGGCAGAGCTTGTTATTGGCCACTGATTATTAGAAGCACATGAAGAATCTCACAGTATCTTCTCAGTGTTTCTTCATCTGTTCATTCTCTTATAATCTCTTCATTTCTGTTTTTATGTGCTGCTGTGACATGAAGCCAAGATCTCTGAAAAAATAAAAGAAATGTGTAAGTATTACAGCTGATACAGAGAAGGAAAACAGATGTGATGCATTACTGAACTTAAGTTAAAAATATATACTGTATATTAACACCAATAAATTGTATGATAATTATTATTGGTGACACTTTATAATATAGAATGCATACTATAGCATGTTAGGTACGCACGTTTTCATTTGTGATATAATTTGTGATATAATTTGGTTAATATTTCACACACATACAACATTTTCTGTAATTGTTGCTGATGATGAATAAATTCATGGAGATGATGAAATGATTGTTATAAGAACATGAAGAATCTCACAGTATCTTCTCAGTGTTTCTTCATCTGTTCATTCTCTTATAATCTCTTCATTTCTGTTTCTATGTTCTGCTGTGACATGAAGCCACGATTTCTGAAAAAGAGTTACGTAAGTATCACTGCTGATACAGCAAGAGAGTTTTATTGGGAAACAGTAGTTCATAAATGTACTATGAAAACCAGTGTACTATGTGAGACTGAGCTCTAATCTATTTAATTTATTTAATTTATTTATTTATAATCTCTGTGTCTAGAGTGTTACACCTTCCTGAGGTATTTTGAAGTATATAAAATAATAATAATACCATTTTATTGATCCACACGGTTTACTTTTAATAGTTAAGTGCGTTAAAAATCAAGTACTTTTGTACTTTCACTCAAGTAAATTGGAAAATAATTACTTATACTGTACATTTACTTCAGTAATATTAGCATACATGTTCCTTCTCTCCAGTACATGATTTGAGTAATTTGTCCTTAATCTTGCGAAATAATGGGATAAGATAAATCACTTGTAATAAACGCTTCAATATTCCTTAAAAAATCGAAATACCGTAGTCAATTTATGATTTTATGGTGATATGGAATTTTAATTTTTATGGTAACGTATATAATATTACTGTAACTTTAAAAGAATCACCCAGTATCTTCTCAATCTGACACATTAATCTGTTCTTTCTCTTATAATCTTCTCGTTTCTGTTTCTATACATTGCTGTGACAGGTGATGTGAAGGTCTCTGGAAATGAAATACGTAAGTATTAAAATTTATAATATAAATAAAAAGTATTGTTTGTTTATTCACATTATTGATGCAGATGATGAAGTGATTATTAGAAGCACATGAAGAATCTCACAGTATCTTCTCAGTGTTTCTTCATCTGTTCATTCTCTCATAATATCTTCATTTCTGTTTCTATGTTCTGCTGTGACATGAAGTGAAGATCTCTGATAAACTAAAGAAAATGTGTAAGTATTACAGCTGAGACAATGAGAGAAATGTTAGCCTTATTGTGCAACAGTGCAGTTTAAATATACAAAATAGCTTTCATAGGCAATCATTATAATTTAAACCACAAGTTTGATTTAGTGCAATAATTAATGAAGTGTGTGACTGTACAATTTTTTGCTGTATTAAGTTAATACTGATGACTGAATCACATCCAACATGTGATATACTACATTACTGTAATTGTTACTGATGATTAATAAAGTGATGCAGATGATGAAGTGATTATTAGAAGCACATGAAGAATCTCACAGTTTCTTCTCAGTGTTTCTTCATCTGTTCATTCTCTTATAATCTCTTAATTTCTGTTTCTATGTGCTGCTGTGACATGAAGCGGAGAACTTGCGTAAGTATCACAGCTGATACAGCAAGATTAATGAAAGTTTTATTGTGGTAGAGTATATACAGAATGTTTAATGATTTTTCCATAGTCAACAATGCATCACTGAACTAATTTAAAATTGTACATTAAGCAAGAAATGTTGTGAAAAGTGTTTTTTTCTTTGTTTATTCACATTAATTGTTTCATAGATAATGAATAACTTGTGTTGATTATGAAGTGATTCACACATGAAGAATCACACATTATTTTTTGAAGAGATTATAACTTCATCCGTTCATTCTCTTATAATATCTTCATTTCTGTTTCTATGTGTTGCTGTGAAATGAAGCAGAGATCTCTGAACAACTAGAGCAATTGCGTAAGTATTAAAGTTGAATGAACTTCATTATGCTATAAAATATTTTAAATGTATCTTCAATATTTGTATTTTTCACCATTTTCAGCTTGTGAGTGATTGTGTAATTTATGAAGTGAATGACTGTCGTTGAATGATTGGCTGCATGACATCAACACTGATGACTGAGTCACATACAACGCCATATTTAACATTACGACAATTGTTA
Source organism: Rhodeus uyekii (assembly GCA_037043235.1). Classification (NCBI taxonomy): domain Eukaryota; kingdom Metazoa; phylum Chordata; class Actinopteri; order Cypriniformes; family Acheilognathidae; genus Rhodeus; species Rhodeus uyekii. The sequence continues at coordinate 104,121 of JAWRVZ010000523.1, forward strand.
CTGATCACTAAAATGCTGAATTTACAACAGCTTCATTAAAATCTGTGTTTGATTATGTCTGTTTGCTATCAGCGGTCGAGCATCAGTCATCTGTTGTGTTTGTTCATGTTGTTTTCGTTCTAATAAAAAATCTCAAATACCTATATATAAAACTTTGGGAAATTTAGCACCCACTGGCCTAAAGTCTTATACCGGTAATCCCATCTGAAATTTTATCTTTTTTTTTTTTGTTTTATCTGGACTGTGTGACTCACAGCTGTATTTCAGTTTGTATTTAACAATGAAAATATGCGTGTCATTCACTGAAACTAAATTAACAATACATCCCTCCATGGACACATTTCATGTAATCAAAACGAGATAGTGACTCCTGCTTGGTCTAAAGCAGGGGTCTGCAACCTTCAAAATCAAAAGAGCCATTTTGGCCTCTTTACAACCGAATAAAATTCACGGGAGCCACAGAACCTATTTGATCCCTGAAATTAAAATAACACTGCATAGGAAGAGGGCCAGAGCACATTACAGTGCCTGACATCATACTTGCGAGTTCACACACCTCTTTAATCTTAATTTTAGGGATCTCCGACTGGCGAAGTCAGACATCATTAGCGGGGACGTGAAAAACAATCTGCAATCTGGTTTATATCCAGTTTGCAATACATAAAATAACTAAAGTGTGTAGCATTTATGAAATTACAGAACTACAAAAATAAAACTAATGACATTTTATTGCTGTTTGTGACAATGGAAAACATCAAAATATTTAAAAAAAATTATGTAACAAGATAACTTAGATCTTGAAATTTAAGAGGTATACCATTGAAAAAATAAATTAATAAAATTGCTTATGTATTGATTCCCATATATATTTTTCAAAGCTAGGGGAGCCTCTGCACAGGGATGAAAGAGCCGCATGTGGCTCGGGAGCCGCAGGTTGCAGACCCCTGGTCTAAATGGTTTGTTTTACCTGAACGTCTAAAAGAATCATGAAATTACCAAATGATATCTGTCATTTTGAAAAACAAGACAGAACAGCATTTACTTCTAGTGGGACACATGTGAAAAACCTCTCATTTTTTGCAAGCATCAAATGTCTTTATTTTTTTAATTTTTTGGCTAGATATTCATATATTCATCTGATCAATCACTTACAATGTCCTAATTTCTGTTTCTTTGTGCTGCTGTTACAGGTAGAGACGAGTTTTCAGAACACCTACGTAAGTATTTACACTGATACAGCAAGAGATTATGAGCTTCATTGTAAACGGCTTTAACGAATCAGCTTGGCTGCATAGCCAATCATGGAGGTGTAAACTTTGAGCAGGAACGCTATTTTTGTCTTTTCCAGTATCTTTTATGATGCATTTTGTCAGCACATACTATATTTATAGCATTTTCTTAACATGGGGACAAGAGAGCTGTCAGTCAATAAATGAGAAAGCACAGTAACTTGCATTACTTTTTTGAAAAGAATCTTAGCATATTTTAAAACATATTTTACCTAGTTCGTTGAGAAAAGTAATCTGATTATGTACTTATAATGCGTTTCCCCCAACACTGCAGATGATGAAGTGATTATTATGACAAATCACACTATAAGTAGTTCTGACATCTTCATCTGATCACTCACTTATAATTTTCTCATTTTTTATGTGTTGCTGTGACATGAAGTGCGTATATCTGAACATCTAAAGCAAATTCGTAAGTATTGCAGCTGATACAATGACAGAAAAATTTGCTTCAATGTTTACCAGTAGTGGTTAATGTAAAATCATCAAAGGTGTGACATTCCTGAAGAAATGTTAAAAATATATACATTAATTATTAGTGTAATTGTTACTGATGATTAATAAAGTCATACAGATGAAGTGATTATTAGAAGCACATGAAGAATCTCACAGTATCTTCTCATTTTTACTGACACGTTCATCTGATCATTCACTTCTAATCTCTTAATTTCTATGTACAATTTGACAGATGATGTGGAGAACTCTGAACAAGAAACACGTAAGCATTACAACTGAGTCTGCAAATATAAAATGTGTTTTATTGCGTGACAATAAATATTTTACGAAAGTTGCTTTTCTCATTTTGAGATAAAAAGTGTATTTTAAGAGTGATCCTATAGTTAAAACTAAGCAGTGATAAGTTACACAACAGAATGAAATATATTTTACATTATAATTCTAAATTAAGTAAACCAGTCAGCTTCAATAAGCTGCATCTAATTAGAAATTGTGTTAATTAAAGGTCAATGAATTAATTATTTGGTTTAATGTAATAATTAATGAAGTGTGGGATTGTTTAATGTTGAGCTGCATGACATTAACATTTTCATATTTGCTTATAGTTTAACTGATTTTGTATTTTATAGTTTTTTTTTCATTTTGTGGGATACTGAATCTGTTTTTGTTGAATATGTCAAATTTGTGACATCCCTGAACAAGTATTAAAATTATATACATTAACACAAAGAATCAAATGCTGTGAAAAATATTGTTTATTGTTAATTCGTGTGAATGATGGACTTAACCATAATCTGGTTATTGTTATTAATCATAATAACCATGACCATAATCTCACAGTATCTTCTCATTTTTGCTGACACGTTCATCTGATCACTCACTTCTAATCTCTTAATTTCTCTGTTTCTATGTGCAGCTTTGACAGATGATGTGGAGAACTCTGAACAAGAACCACGTAAGCATTACAACTGATTCTGCAAATATAAATGTTTTATTGTGTAACAATAAACATTTGATAAAACATTTTGTTTCTCATTTTGAGTTAAATGAAGAGTGAGAGTGGTCCTGGTTATGCAGTGACGAGTGTTTTCCTGAGCTTTTATTTAGAGAAATAGTTTTTGATGCTCCAAACCAAAATGGAGACAGTAATATTATATAAGTGTCTGTTGTAGAAGACCGCAAATCATGTACATTTTAAACTACAAAGATAACAGAAGTGATTTTTTTGATCAATATCAAACTCTGAAATTCACATGTAAACATACTTGATCTAATACTTGGTCTTTGTATTCTCTGTTTGTACGTACTGATGCATCAAAAGAAGAGAGAACGAGATCAGAGGTGGAGAACACTGAAGGGAATGAAGGGTGCATTTATGTTCAAGAGACTGCCATAAGTCTAGCGCTTCAACAGACGTGTGATCCTGACAGAGGACTCAATCCAGACACCAGAAAGAGCCTTGTAATCAGAAGTGAATCAGTGAAACTTCTCCCCACCAAAGGTAAAACATTTTTTGAATTTTTCTCTCTAAACCAAATAAAAATTAAATAAATAAATAAAAAATATGAAATGTCTCAATCCTGAAATGTTATACATATACTTGGGGTTGGGCGATATGGACCAATTTTTTTTTTTTTTTACTTACATCTACAAAAAGACCTAATTGTTTTCTTTTCTTTTTGCGATATGCTTTGTTTAATCTTTAAATGCATCGAAATTATAAATCTGAACTTTACATTTGAGTTAAGTTCACAAATATAATTAAAGTAATTTGCTCAAACAAGATTTGTAAAATCAGTAAAATGTGCTATTAGCAATGTTATTTAAATTATTTTGTCGATTTTGTGCCTAATGGTATTTTGATGGTAAAAAATGACATTAATTTTGATTTCTCATAACTTCAGACTTCATCTCCAGATCAAGTTATCTTCTCATCTTTTAATTTCTTCAAGCGCTTCGACAAACATGTGATGCTGAGACGGGATTCCATCTAAACACCAGAACGAACCTTGCAAACAGCTGTGAATCAATGGAACGTCCACCAGAGGTAATACAGTTTTTTTTTTTTTTCTCTCTCTCTAACCCCAATAAAAATTAAATAAATAAATAATAGGAAATGTCTCAATACTGAAATGTTCTACATATACTCAGGGTTGTGCAATATTGACCAAAAATCTCAGTACTTTTAAGCTTTATAACGATAATATATATATTTATTCTATATTTATTTTTATATATATATATAATATATATATATAATATCCAAAAAAAGAGATAAATGTTTAGTTTTCATTTCTTTTAACATGTCTAATGCTTGATGGAAGTGGTCAAAAACCAATGAGTGCGCTGATACAAAAACTTTTTTTCTAGTTTTCATGTGACAAAAACCCTGAACACAAACTGTCAGAAATTATTGGAAATGAATGAAAGCGTGACTGTCCTGAGAAAGGTAACCAAGTGATTAATCTTTAAATGCATCTAAATTATAAATGTAAACTTTACATTTGAGTTTTAAGTTAAAAATATACTGTAGTTAATTTCATGTACTCAAACAAGATTTAACTTGTAAAATCTGTCAAATGTGTTACTAACAATGTTATTTAAATAATTTTTGTCAATTTTATGTTGATTTTTATTTTATTTTGATGATAAAAATTGACATTAATTTTGAATTCTCAGAAATAACTTCAGACTTGATCTCCAGATCAAGTCATCGTCTCACCTTTTAATGTCTGTTTTGCCTTTTTGTTTCCTTTCAGATGTAAAAGAAGTATTGAATGAAGAAACACCTCTTAAGATTGTAAAGGGGGATGATGAATAAAAGAAGATTTGAGTTTGATTTGATTAGACACACTCACAATTATCAATCACTCTGACATCATCAGCAGTTGAGTTCTGTATGGTGTGCATTTTAGGACATCCAGACCTCCGTCATATGATGAAAAGGCATCATGCCTCTGGCAGAAAGGCGTTAGACAAAACTGGCTCAGGCATAGACCATCCTTTTTGTTGATGCAGTTTCATCTAGTAGCTGAAACTTGATGCCTTTTCGTCATATTAATTAATTTGACAGACGCTTTTATTCAAAGCGACTTACATTTTGTTCAAGAAACACAATGACATTCTAATCAGTTCTTGCTTTCACTGAGACTCGAACCCATGGCCTTGGTGTTGCAAGCATGATGCTCTACAGTTTGAGCTACAGGAAAGCTGTATGCCTGAGATTAGATGTCCTAAAATGACTACTGTAGTTCTGTCTTTTATAAGCCTCTAGAAACCATCCAGTAAAAGTTGTTCTAGTTGTTCTCAAAGTTATCTTTGGGGAAAGAGGAACTTTGGGAAAGAATCTCAGATAAATGTGTTAATTAATAGACTGCCTTAAATAATACTAAAATGTCTAAAATAATGTTGCATTCTAGGGTTAACATATCGTACATGGATAAAACCTCACCTAACCACTGGAAGATCCCCTTCAAGTAATTTAATCCAATATTAATTTCATCATGCCACTGAAAACCATTAAACATTCAGTAAATGGAAGAGCAATGGGGTTTTAGGCTAGTTAATTATTAAGTATTCAATATCTGTCAGATTCAATTCTGAGTATCTTTATCTTTATTTATTAGTTTACTCTGTGTGCTCTCAGAGAAAGACACAAGCTCTGCACAGTTGTAAAACCTAATCTTTATTAAAAGTCACCAAAAATGCAAATCAGTTGCCTCAGTGAGATATATTTCAAAGATGCAACAGAATCGAGAGCTTATGAATTCAGTCCATGACAGCATTTGTTTTGCAAATTATTATATTGCTTAGAGTAATTACTTTTAGAACCATGTGTTAAATTTAATAGATCAATCAACAAATGGCCAAAGAATACGAAAACAATCTGTTAATAAATAATTGTTGAAAGAACCGTAAAGGTGTTGAGCATCAATGTATGTTTTGCATTATATATGGACATATCTGGAACTCATCCTCCTCAACTCATGCCGTTGCTCTGATTTTAATGCATGAATCTGACTGTGACGTCCGGTCTCTTCTGTACTGATCAGTTCATTTCTAGTGGATCTGATGTCATAAACCAGAAAAGCAACAGTCGCCATCCCAACCAAAGCAGAGAGGACCAATCGGATCACAGCTTCAGTGAAATCACAGCAGTGGGTAAAGTCTGAAAAGAAAGCATTGGATCAGATTTGTGCGTTTAGCTCCTGTAAAAATAGACTAGGGTTATTAGGAACTCAAGCATCCACTGGGAAGCCAACGAATCAACAAGCTTTACTCTCTTTCTGTGTGTGTGTGTGTGTGTGTTTGTATGCTCACTTTCCTTGCTCACTTTCACTTTCCTTCTCAGTTCTCCTATAAATGTGTGTGATTATGTGATTCCTTCACAAGTACTAATGATTTCTAGAGCAGCCGCAACACGACTCTAAGACACGTGATTCACTTCTCTGTTGCTCGGCTGTGTTCTGTTCTCCATTTCTATAAATTCACCAAAAACAAAACAAAAACATATGCGCCTTACCCCCATAAATCATAATTCCCAGGGAATGCATGGGCTGATCTGAATATGCATTGGGTTTTGAACTGACTGTGAACTAACAGTGGATTTTAGAGTGAAAATAATGAATTAAATCTAACAGAGTTGATGTACCTGATCTTGGCTGATAGAGTTCAGTACTGTTGGCATTCTCAGTCTGACTGACTGTTGAACTGTTCACCGCAGAGCTGGACGTCACACAATTCGGTGGTCTTTCTGATGATGAAAAACACATTTCTGATCTTTATTCATGGGAGAACCATACATGAAATGTACTTAAAGTAGTATAATATCATTACATGCATGTAAGGAATATTGAAAAGATTAAATATTACAATGACAAAGATACATTTCAGATCAAGAATAATCTGTGCACATTATGCCATAATGGTCTACTCACCATAAACAGTAACATTGAAGCTTTTGTATTCGGTCTCTCCACTGGCAATTGCTATTTTATAAACTCCAGAGTCTGTGGTTCTGGTGTTTGTGATGGTCAGAGATCCGCTCTGATTCAGTTTCAGTCTGTCTCTGAATCTCTCATCAAATATAGAGCTGGTTTTTGTGAGTCTGCTGACTTCAGCTAGTCGACTGCTTCTGAACCACCACTGTACCAACAGATATTTCTGTGTTTCAGTGACATCAGAGTTTAGAGTGACAGAATCTCCCTCCATCACTGACACCGACTCCACTTCATCCGTCATATCTAGAGAACAGAAGCATATTTTGTAACAGACTATATGTCCATTCACACCAAGAACAAAAACTGCAAAAATAACTACAATGATAATTACATTAGTGTTCACATAAGCGGACCACATCGTTCAGTTTATTCTGCAGTTTTATTTTCTGCTGCTTTAAATGCTCATGCTCTTAAAAGGATATTTCATTCAAAAATTTACATTTTGTCATAATTTCCTGACCTTAAAGTTGTTCCAAACTTGTCTGAGCTTCTTTCTTCTGTTGAACACAAAAGAAAATATTTTGAAGAATGTTGATGATGAAAAGATCGACATTAACCATTAACTTCCGTCAACTGCTTGATTACCAACATTCTTCAAAATATCTTCTTTTGTATTCAACAGAAGAGAGAAACTAAAAAGAATCTGAAAGTGATTGTAACACTTAAAAGTTTCTCTGTGCCATTATCATTACGGTGTGGATTCTGCTATTCTTTTAGCCTAAATTTAGAAAGTTCTAAAAATCAATGTCTTTATTGTTATCGTTACTTGGTGTGTGAATGGGCCTTAAATCTTGAATAGACTCTAGACATAAATTGAGAAAAGGCTCTGAGGCACACATATTAAATCAATTTCTGGATCACACAACCCATAGTCAAAGGCTTTGGCCCTGATCCATAATGCATCTACAACATATACAATAAATATCTTATTTAAAGTGTTATGCTGTTAATTACATAATGAGAGCCTTTGCACGAGTGTGTGAACTCTTACATGGACAGTCAAGCTTTTTTGGGAGGTTCTGAAATGATTTGTTCCTCATTAATGGGCACATCCAATTCTTCTTTTTGAGTGTCACGGGATTTTTCTTCAACTCTCTTTTTTGCATACTAACAGAAGTGAAACATCGTCTGTTTATCCAACTGCTTTAATCTTATTTAGCTCACAAGTTATACTTACTGATTACATTATGGACTAATTAAATGTCCATATAGAAAATTAAATATTATGTTATGAAATATTATAAAGCACCTTAAATTATATAAACTAGTGTTAAAAACACATTAAAAGTTATAACATTGATTTCAGTTTCTTTCTGCATTGTGAAAATCACAAGATAAACTTTGTTTTGGTATATTTCTAGTAGAATTCCTTCTAGATTACTCACCAGGCTTCCAAACTAATAAATAAAATGGATTTTGTAGAGCAATTAAAGTGATGAGAAACTGTCTGAGAAACTTTTTTTCATTGGAACAACATCAATCCTGACTGATTTCTAAAAGCAAATACCAGAAAAGTCATAAAAACACATTCATAACTTACCAACCAGACAACACAAGCACAAACAGAGCAAAACAAAAGTGTTAACCATATTTCCCCCTGGTCTTCTGCACACCACTACAACAACACTGTAAATGTCTGAATATGCCTTGCAGTCACACTGAAGCTGCATGTCGTCGCTAGTGGGCGTTCCCACTGATGCTTGCCTATTAACATTTTTGAGTGACATCCTGACAGCACACGTCTATCTCAGAGATGTCTATTGATGTGTGTGTTTACATCTGGAAGACGTCATTTTTAGAGCGTTTGTTCATTTGCAATACGTCTTTAGGACGTTTTCTGTTAGAAAATGTCTTTCAGATGTTTATGATTAAGAATGGAAGTAAAACAAACATATTAAAGACGTTTCTCAGATGTTTGTTCACTGGAAATGCTCCAGATGAAGCTCTTTAACAGACATCTTGCAGAGTAGACGTGATGTCATGTTGTTGACATAGAAAAAGTTTTCTCACCGCTAAAATAAAATACATTTTGGAGGGAGAATATCATTTAGAAAGTGCTTATTAGTACCAAACATATTAATAACATGCTCTCATCAAACACTGACGACATAGTGTATATATATAATACATATTGAGGAATGAATGACACTTAATTGGAACAATTCCTTTAAAGACAAATTGACATACCTTGTAGTGAAGCCAAATATGGATCAGATTCCGGTCAGAGAATCAGGAATGGAGAACTGATCCTTTGGTTATGAAGCATTTATTTGTAATCCAGATGCAGGTATATAACTGTGAGATTATATGGTGTGCGTATGCGTGGTCTACAAAGGAAATAAAGAGAAATGTTTTACATTAGTCTCATTGAACTGAATACACAAATGAGTAATAAACATAGTAAACGAATACACTGTACAAATGTCAGCTATAATAATCATAATAAAGTCGACAGAGATACAGTATCACACTAAATAATACACTGCCATAATCAATAACATAAACAAACACTCGCGCTGTAACGCGCGCCGTATCGGAGCAACACCAACGCGTCTAGTGATGACTCAGCAGATTAGTTCGGCAAATTACGGCCGAACAAACGGTAAAACACGAACGATATAAACATCGGAGATTACTAATGATCTTCACGGCATCTACTCGCAAATATATAACATACATAATGTACTTACAGGTAGTGCATGAACGCACGCATGACACGGAACACAGTCAGCAACATAAAGATGAACAGTCATCGACTACCGGTGTGCGTCACTAATACCGGGACCCCAACAACAACAACAAAATATTCGTTCCTAGGACAGGCTTTCTGACACAGCCGCCCCCAATTATCTGATAAGATAATTGAAATCTCTAGGAAAGTCTGTCTGAAGTGTCCATATTATCATCCTCAAGGTGAGGAAGTGGAATCAGCCGAACAACTGGACGTGTGTAAGTTTTATCTTTAACCTTGACTCTTGTAATACGAACTCTACCATCCGTTCCAGCCAGGGTCTCCATCACTGTGCCGACAGGCCAGAGTGCCCGTGGAAGTTGGGGATCGACAATGAGCACTACTTGGCCTACTGTCAGTTCTTTGACATCCGTCCTCCACTTATGACGACCTTGCATGCCTGGAAGGTAGTGGCGTATGAAGGAAGTCCAGAAATGGTCAGCAAGCACCTGACTATGTCTCCATCTCCGTCTACCAAGCAAATTGTTAGAATCATACAGAACCTGTGGTAAAGAGGCATCATGGCGACCCATGAGAAGTAAGTTCGGAGTCACTGGATCCAAGTCGGCGACATCCGAGGATACATAGCCAAGTGGCTTGGCGTTCAAGATACTCTCTACTTCCACTAGAAGGGTTTGCAGTACTGGTTCTGGGACTGACTGCTCTCGCAGGATCACACGTAGTGCTGTCTTAACTGATTTCACCTCACGCTCCCATGTGCCTCCGAAGTGAGGGGCACTTGGTGGATTATGACGAAATCGGATCTTCTGTCCAGCTAGCAGCTCCTGAAGCTTTGGTGCCATGGCATTGAAGGTCTGTTGTAGTTCCCGATTACCTCCAACGAAATTAGTGCCATTATCGCAAATTAGTTCCATGGGCTTGCCTCGTCGTGCTATGAATCGACGCAGAGAAAGCAGGAATGCATCAGTGTCCAGGTTCTCTAATAAATCTAGATGCACACAGCGTGTTGTCATACATTTGTAGATAATCCCCCATCTTTTCTCTTGACGGCGACCAAGCTTGACTGCAAATGGACCGAAGCAATCTACACCAGTAGAATGGAAAGGTGGCTTATACAAGTTTAACCGGCAGGGTGGTAGATCGGCCAATCGTGGGGTCTGAGGCTTGGCACGCCACCGCTGACAGTCTCGGCATGTGCGTTGCTGTTTACGAATTGCTTCTCTGCCTCGAAGCACCCAATACTGGCGCCGAAGTTCCGCTAGAACTCTTTCTGAGCCAGGGTGAAGAAGTCGTTGATCGGTATCTTTAATTAGCAGAAGGGTGATATGATGTCTTGGATCTAACACAATGGGGTGCACAGATTCCAGGTCAAGGTCACAAGCACGACGTAACCGCCCACCCACACGGATAAGTCCAGTGGTCCCATCATACTCTGGGGCGAGAGAGATCAAACGACTATCAGCTGGGACTGACTGTCCAGCCTTTAAAGCCTTGACTTCAAGCGGGAAGGAGTCACTTTGCGCCTGCACCAGGAGGAGTCTCTCTGCTTCAATGTATTCAGAAGCCGTTGCGGGAGAGTCAGTATTTATTTCAGCCGCCCCATGCAGGGATCTAACAGTGGATTGGACAAGTTCTTGCCATGTGGAGAACTGGCTGTGATCAGGTATGGAACTATTAAGCATGGAAACAGTTCCGATGAAGGCAGCTTTCTTTAATTCGCTGAGGTCTGGCTCTTTATCAGTCTTGAGAGTAGATGGCCACTGGTCGATTGGCTGGCTTAGGAATGCTGGTCCGGAGCTCCACTGATGAGGGCCTGCCAGCTCAGTTAGTGAAAGACCTCGTGTGATGTGGTCAGCAGAGTTGCGAGCCGACTCAACATACCTCCATTCAGCCATATCGGTGAGGGTCTGTATTTCTGCTACACGTGTTCCTACAAACACCTTGTAGCGACAGGACTCTGATGTCAGCCAGTATAATACAGTGGTAGAGTCAGTCCAGAAAGTAACCTTGTGAATAGGAATAGTCAACTCTGTTTGGATCACCTTGGCCAACTGGGCCCCAGTCAGTGCTGCACTCAGCTCCAAGCGAGGCATGGACAGACATTTCCTCGGTGCTACTCTTGACCTGGCCAGCACAAAGGTGACAGTAACCTGTCCTTGACTATCTGTGGTACGCAAGTAGGCCACTGAACCATAAGCTCTTTCTGATGCATCACTAAAGACATGAATCTCTCGCATGACTGAAGTGTTGTCATTAAAGGCTGAGGTGTATGTTCGAGGGAACTGCAACTGAAGGAGAGTAGGTAGTTCTCTCACCCAGGTAAGCCACTGTTCTCTCAAATGCAGAGGTTCAATGGGGTCATCCCAACCGAGGTTATGCTTCCAGAGGTCTTGGATAAGTACCTTGGCCCTGGTAGTGAATGGGACGATGAACCCCAAAGGGTCATACTGACTTGCCAGCGTCCTATACATGTTCCTCATGGTAGGCTCAGCAGGCTCTGTAGAGCGCAAATTATAACCCAGGGTGTCATTGATACAATTCCATCGCAGCCCAAGAGTGGGTTCTTGGAGGTCTTTGCTTAGTTGTGTCAACCAACGTTCACTACTAGCAGACTTTGCATCGGTGGGAAGGTGCTGGATCACAGATGGTACATTGCTTGCCCATTGTCTTATTTCAAAGCCTCCATCAGAGAGTGTTTGGCGCAGTCCATCAACTATTTCTTTGGCTTCATTTACGGTTGGTGTACTGTGAAGGCAATTATCAACATAGAATGAATGTTCCAGTATGTTGACTAGATCAGGCATGTCTTTGTGTCCTTGGGCGTGGTGTTGGAGGGCATAGATGGCACAGCATGGGCTGCATGTAGTGCCAAACGGGAGTACCTGCCACTCATATACATCAGGTTCCACCTCCCTGCGCATGTCCCTCCAAAGGAACCGCAGCACTGACTTGTCGGCTGGCAGTAGGCGTACCTGATGGAACATCCCTTTGATGTCCCCACTGATAGCAACAGGGTGTTGGCGGAATCGAAGGAGGACACCCAGTAATGTAGGTCCCAATGTAGGCCCAGGCAGCAGTTGATCATTTAAAGATTGTCCCTGATGTTTAAAGGAACAGTTAAATACTATCCTGTCTTTACCATTGTGATGCACCATATGGTGTGGGATGTACCAAGACTCTGCACTCTTGTCAATCTCCTCTAGAGTCAGTTTGGCAACATAACCTGCCGCCTCCAACTTCTGGATCTCAGTACAGTAGGCTTTAGCCCTCTCAGGATCCCGTGCCAGCCTACGCTCGGTGCTACGTAAACTGGGGAGCACAGTCTCTTTATCTGCCTGGAGTAAACTCCCAGATGTTCGTCTCAACAAGGGTGTGGCATAACGCTGAACACCGTCCACATTCACCCGGATGGTGGAATTTTGGAGTAGGGTGTAAGCCTCTCGATCCTGCTTGGACCTGGTGACCATTTTCTCAGTGTAAGGGAGAGTATCAACTTGCCAGAGCCTTTCTACATGCTGGATGAGATCATCACGAGCTGGGCCTGTCGTGATGTGAAGACATTGCTGACTCCCTCGTGAAGGTTGTATTGGACTCATCGGGCCCTGCAGAGACCATCCAAGATGTGTGCAGACAGCAATGGGTCCTCCTATTGGGCCTTTGCTTATGGGCTGGATTGGTGTCAGGAGGTGTGGATTATCTGACCCAATGAGGAGCAGTGGTTTTACCCTATCGACAGGAGGCAATGGTAGATCCTTCAGGTGCCGATAGGCATTCTGGAGGGCAGTCACTGGGTAGTTGTGCTCTGCTAGACACAGACCGGTTGCAGTGAAAGCATGACGTATAGTGAACTTCGTCATGGGTTTGGAGACTGAGGACACCTCAAAAGAGACGGATGACCCATCAAGTTCAGCGTGACACTGTTGAATTGTCTGTAGGGAAAGCAATTCAGGAGTACTGGTTAACTGGAGCTGCTGAACTACTGGCTGTAGCACAATTGTTCTCTCTGATCCATCATCCAGGACTGCATGGGTTTCCATAGTGTGACGACCATGGTGGAGGAGGACTTTAACCACTTTCAACATGACCTTGGGAGATCGGTTAGGTCTGTCAAGGTAGACCCTGGTAGGTGGTAAGCTCACCATGAGTACTGCTCTGGAAGTGTCATTAATGGAGTCATGTAGAACTGTGAGATGAATCTCTTTACAGATATTACAAGGGCGTTTGAGGTTGCAAGCATCTACTGCATGTGTCCGACCACATCTCCAGCAGCGTTTTCCCTCTTTAATCCAAGTGACGATTTGAGAAGGACTTAACTTCTTGAACTGTTCACAAGAATTGAGGTAATGGTCCCGGTTATCACAGTGGGGACAATATGGCTTTGGCTTTGAGATGTGTTTTGGATCTGTAGGTTTAGTGTGTCTTATGGTGCTTTCATTGGACATGAAAACTGGTGTTGGTCGCTCCTTTGGACGAGTGAATGGCATGGGTTTACCATAGGACTTGGATGAGTCACTCTGGTACAAGGATACGGCTCGGCTGGAAATGCGTTTTGCTTGAGACTTGATCTCTAACCAGTTGGCTAAATCGGGGAGTGTATAGGTCTTGTCAGTACCTGTCTGAAGAATACCCCTGCTTAGACAGTATTCAACAAAGCCGTCACGGTAGGCAGGTGGTAATTTACTTAACAGACGATCCACGTGAGAGCCACACAGGAGTTCGTAACCGTTCTGGCCCTCAAGAGTCCTTAGCATGCCCACCAATGATTGAACAGATAATGCGAATGAGTCAAACGCGTTGGCATCACCCATTCTGATTGGTGAAGTGTTCATGATGGCTCCCAACTCTGACTGCACAAGCTGTCTTGGCTGGCCATACTTGTCTTGAAGAGCTTGCAGTGCGGATGAATAGGGACGTGGATGGTACATATAAGCTTTAGCCAGCTGCTGAGCACTGGGAAGTGTCAAATGGCTTAGCAATACGTGATATTTGTACTGCTCACTGAGATGGCTGTGATTGCTCAACAAATTGTCCAATGCCAACTTTAATAAGGCAAAATCACTCTCATTACCACTTTCAAACACCGGCAACTTGAGTGGGGGAATACCATAAGCTGATGCAAACTGTTGCTCTGTACTAGGGTATGCTGGATGACCATAATGCGTAAAGGGTACACCTGAAAGTGGTGGAGCATGTCTAGGGCCAGTAGGGGGCTGCAGCAGATGTGTTGTCACAGGAGGGATTCCTGTTTGCAGTACCGCATATGGCCTTGTAGGTGGCAATAGTGTTGTTCTGGTAGGGTGCTGTGGCATAGATGGCGTACTTGTACTGATTGGATGTGCAGCAGTAGACATGACTGTGGCTCCTGAGTGAGATTGGGGAACCACATTCGATGTAGATACCACAGTACGATCTGGTGCAATTATGGTGTTTGCCAGAGGTACATTAAAGACAGGTGATGAGACTGTTTGTGGTAAAGGCTGGATACCTGCAGGCGGTCTAAGTGATGACTGAGACACCCAAGAACCATCAGGAATGATCTGTTCGGCTGGATGAATCTGCATAGTGGAGGTAATAACTGGTGACTGAGTAGAGGGGTGCGGGAGAGAGTCTGATGGACGAGGTGGACTCATATGTTCAAGCTGAGGTTGTGGCGAAAGGCTGTCAGGTGAGCCTGGAGGCACAGGAGTTGTTGAACCAGAGTCTTTAATAAGCATGCAGGACACAAGCTTCGCTACCTCGAGTTCAGTCTCTGCTTGTTGCAGCTTACGCTGTCTTTCAAGATGCTTGGATAAAGCCTCCTTTGCTGTAAGCGCTTCCTCTTGCATACGCTGGGCTTCTTTGGCTTGAGCCTGTAGCCGCTGGTATTCCACGTCGGCCAGTGAGTCCTCCTCGACCTGCTGCCGAAGACTGTCTAACTGCCTCTGTTTAATCTTCTCCTCCAAAATAGCAGTCTGGACACTAGAGAGTTCTGTTGGAAGATAAACACCAGTGGAGGTAATAGAGCGCCTACTTGACCTGGAGTGAGAGCTTGCGCCGCTGTGAGACGTTTTCCTCGAGCTGCTTCTTGGGCGACTGGTACAGTGGGAAGAAGCTTTAGGAGGAGGGTCCTCAGCTGGTCGGTAGCCAACCTCATAATCATCAAGGTGAGAGGGCAAATTAGTCCTGCGGCGGGGTCTATCCATTGTCTTTGTTGTGTCACTTTCTGCTGGATCCATATTGGTTTGATCTTGCTCTCAATCCGGCTCGAAGGACCATAAATGTAGTGAAGTCCCACTACGTTAAAGATTTTATCTGGTTGAGGCGGCCAAATATGGATCAGATTCCGGTCAGAGAATCAGGAATGGAGAAGTGATCCTTTTGTTATGAAGCATTTATTTGTAATCCAGATGCAGGTATATAACTGTGAGATTATATGGTGTGCGTATGCGTGGTCTACAAGGAAATAAAGAGAAATGTTTTACATTAGTCTCATTGAACTGAATACACAAATGAGTAATAAACATAGTAAACGAATACACTGTACAAATGTCAGCTATAATAATCATAATAAAGTCGACAGAGATACAGTATCACACTAAATAATACACTGCCATAATCAATAACATAAACAAACACTCGCGCTGTAACGCGCGCCGTATCGGAGCAACACCAACGCGTCTAGTGATGACTCAGCAGATTAGTTCGGCAAATTACGGCCGAACAAACGGTAAAACACGAACGATATAAACATCGGAGATTACTAATGATCTTCACGGCATCTACTCGCAAATATATAACATACATAATGTACTTACAGGTAGTGCATGAACGCACGCATGACACGGAACACAGTCAGCAACATAAAGATGAACAGTCATCGACTACCGGTGTGCGTCACTAATACCGGGACCCCAACAACAACAACAAAATATTCGTTCCTAGGACAGGCTTTCTGACATACCTCTTAGAATTTTTTTTTAAATTTAGTCCCTGTTAAATGGTATGAATATACGTTTTCAAAACATTTAGGTTATAGACTAAAAAAACTTGAATTACAACATTCAAAAATTTGATTTTCATTTAAGACTATTAAACTCTATTTCTTATTTCTTGTTGTGGTTCATATATGGCTCAGATCCGGCTGACTACGGTAACCTCGGGATAAACAGAGGGACTAATATTAGCATAGTCTATCTTGTCTATCGACTGTTCTTGTCGAATAGCAACTGAGACAACTGCCGGTTATGAGTGACAGTAACATTTGTACTAGACTTTTTTGAAAGTTATATTAAATTGTCTAAAACAAAACAGGGTCGAAACTTGAGCTGCATCGAAATTTTGTGGGAACGCCCTGATTGAATGCATCATGAAGCACATGTGAAATCAAAATAATCGAGGTGGGTGACGTCACAAACCAGGAGCTATAAAAGGCATGTCAAATCAAACAGCACTAGCTTATGTGTCTTCAAAAGTTCTTTGTGTGATCTTTTGTCCTATTTATTGTTGTGTGTCTACCAGTGAATCGAGTGAAATTGGCGAATTTCAGCATTTAGATTATGTGATTTTCCTGTTTTAGTTTCATTGTGGGAGGGGATTCAAATTATCATTGTGGTGTTTGTTTAGGAGTGGAGGATGCATGGCAAGCTCTTGAGGGCATGCCTGTGTACATTGTGCTTTTATAAAGATGCTCCACTCCCACCTGCTGCTTTTCGAGGGTTCGTCCAGGCTCATGGTCCTCTTGGCTCGGGTTCCGCTGTGGCTGAGGCTGAGGCTCAGTGGCGGTCTAGGTCACGGGGATCACAAATGGATCTATCGAAGGGGTGTGAGACAAGCGCTGCTCTTTCTCTGCCCTCACCCAGTGGATCCAGTACCTTCTATTAGGGTTTGGAAGCACGCTATGCGGTTTTGTTACATGTTGCTGCCAGGTTTCACTTCTTCTGGCCAGCAGAGAGGCAGGCTGTTCATCCAAAAAAAAAAAAAACACTATATGAGCGCTCCCTGCCCTCGAAGGACCTCCCGTGTTTTCAGGTGCTGAGATCATGAAAGAGACTGGCCTTCTTGTACAGCAATAATTTAAGCTCTTCCTTGATGGCAGGCCTCAAGTTCTGCAGTACGCGTTAGATACCTCATCTGTGTTCCATTTTGTCAGATCCAGCGCCTTTTTCCCAGGTTTTGGAAACACGCTCTGTGTTTAGTTCCTGCCAGGAGGAGGTGCCGGTGCCGCAATTTTCCAGCACGGAGGGCTGTGAGCAGTGTTGCCATATTGGGCGGGTTCCCGCCCAATTGGGCTCCTTTTGGTTGGGTCACAAGGGTCACAAGGGCTGCTGAGCAGGAGCAGCCCCCAAAAAGCCTTTAAGGAGGGCTCTTGACCCTCCAGTTGACAGATGAGCCTACATCTGTTGTATCCTTTCTTTGAAAGGAAATTAAGGGAGCATTTGGAGGACACATTTTACGTAAGCAGCATTCGAATTGCAGCAGCATAATTGCTACCAATTTTCTTGTGGTTTAGCTAGCAGTTCATTGCCTATTGTTCATAATTGTCCAGCACAAAAATAAATTATAACATTATTGGTAAACCTTAAAAAAGTCAGATTCATCCAAATAAAATAAAGTCAAACTGTGTGTGTGTGTGAGAGAGTGTGAGAGAGAGATGGACAGGGAGAGAGAGAGAGAGAGAGAGAGTGTGTGTGTGTGTGTGTGCACGAGAGAGAGAATGTGAGTGTGTGTGTGTGCATGAGAGAGAGAGAGAGAGAGAGAGAGAGAGAGAGAGAGAGAGAGAGAGAGGGAGAGAGAATGTGTATGCGCGCGCTCGCGTGCGGATCGAGTAAAGACCGATCACACCCGGAAAGAGAGAATATAGCACGAATTTTGCTATATTCCCAACAACAGCTCTCACTATTTTTGAGCACAGGCAAGTGAGTTCGTCCAGGACTAAATTAAAATGCTAAAATTTAAGGAGCTACCATTTCGCATTCGTCCCATTTTTCTCCACTAGATTCAAATGCGGGATCGCGTAATTTACCCAGAAACAGCCAAATCTAAATTGTGAATGGCTGGTGGGTGACGTGTATCTCTGTTCAACTGGAGACAGACGTGAACTCGCACGGAACTTCCCTCAGCATGCCTCAGTCATTCATAGCATAAAGCGAAAGTTACCCATTACCTCTCAACCTGACAAGATGTGGCGTGTGAAGTCATTGCGTGGTTACGATGGCTTCAAAAGCTAATAAAACACACGTGATGCTAATTCTTTGTTTTTCATTGTCTAAAAGGAGAGTTTAAAAACATTGTGTATTTAATTGAGAGGACGCACAACGCCATCGTGTGACAGGAATGCCCGAACCTGTCGTCGCAAACACGACTTCTCTAGGAAACACGAGCTTCCCAGGAGGATTTGAATGCTCCATTTCTTCGATAAAATTATCTGAAGAAATTATGTCAAGCCATTGTTTTCCTCGTCTCTAAATTTCTCTCAAGGATACATTCCTCAGCGTTATTGTTGGTCGGTTTCGGTCTGGGCGCGGTTCAGATGCTCAACGGAGATTCAGCTCAATAGCCTATAAATAATCATCTCTATTCATTCAGATTCTACACAGATTTAACGTGGAGAATATGTTTTTGATTTGTCTGTTCTTGTCGTTTTTCATGGACGGTAAGTAGGCTAATGGATCGTTTCTATCGTTTGGTTTCATTTCAGATACCATCCTCAGTATAATACACAGGAATTGTGAGGCTCAGAGTCTATTTGATGTGTGTTTTTGCATCACGAAGATGTATTTTTAGAGAGTTTGCTGATCTGCAATACGCCTGTAAAACGTTTTCTTTCAGACGTTAAATAGACATTTAGTAAGTATTTCTAAAATGTTTATGATTTAAAATGGATGTAAAACAGACTAAATAAAGACGTTTCTCAGATGTTTGTTCACAACAGATGCTTTCCAGATGAAGCTCTTTAACACACATCATGCAGACGTATGTGCATTTAATAATATTGTGGCAGATGTGGCGGTTGTGCTATTGCAAATACCATTGGACAGTAAAATATTCACTTTCACGCGCACATACCCTGCAAGGTCTTTACATAGTTTATCTATTTAAAAAAAGTGTATTTTCTGTCATTCATGTTATTTCTAGAATTTCTTCATTTACAGGGTCATGCCAATTCTGATGCATTTGAAATTGGATTTGTTAACATGAGTGTATCATTTGGAATGGGGGTGTGGTATAATCTGTGTGTGTGATTCTGTGTGTTTCTCCTCTAGCTGTGTCTGGTGCAGGGATTGAAGAACGAGTCATGATGGAGGGAGATTCTGTCACTCTACTCACTAATCTTACTGAAATACTGAACGATGATACTATTCTGTGGATGTTTGGACCTAAAGACTTTCTCATAGCTCAAATAGCAAGACAGCAGGACCTGAACTCAATTTATTTCACCAATGATGATAGATTCAGAGGCAGATTACAGGTGGACCAAAACACTGGATCTCTCACCCTCAGAAACACCAGAATCAAACACTCTGGACAATATAAACTCTCCATCTCTAGAGTAAAGACTACGATAAAGATATTTAATGTTACTGTCAGTGGTGAGTATCTGAAGTCTTGCCTTGTAACAATGATCCAGTTTAGATTACCACTTTCTGTGTTAACAATATGATCATATCCATCTCAGATACCACAAGAGACATCAAAAATGTGACACATAGTATATAAAAAAAACATGGTTAGACTTTATCTAAAGGTGTCATAGTTACATTCTTAAATATGAACTGAATATCAATTAACTACATGTACTTACTGTAGAAGTTATGGCTCGGTTTTAGGTTTGGTTTAGGGTTTAGTTGCCTGTAATTATGCACAATATACTGTTATTATTAATAAATACTTGTAGTAATGTGTAATCATGCTAAATTAAGATAAAGTGTCACCTAAAACATTTGTAAGAGTGACACACTTGCTTTTGCTCTTGTTAAATTACTTAATTTATAAGGTCTACATTTATGATTAAATGTAAAACAGTTAACTCAGACAGAAACAGTATTATGATGTTCCCTTTCATGGGAACTCGAGCTTCGTCGAAAGCTCTAGGGGAAATACCTTGACGTCATTCACGTGAAGAATGTATACAACCAATGAGAGAGTTACGCGTGTGAATGCGAGTCACGGGTCAGTGACGTCATGATCAGAGCATAAAAGCGCACCGGAACCCGGAAGTGACAGCTTTGAGTGTCTTCAGCGTGCTGTGTGTATCTGAGAGACTGTGCTTGCGAGAAAACAAACCACTTTCTAGTACTCTGGATTTTGTGTGTTTGTTTAAAATGGCGGAGCAGACATTTATCCCGTGTGTTTTTCCTTGCACTCAGTTCATTACGGGTAAGGATACGCACAGGCAGTGCGTTGTCTGCCTGGGAGTGGAGCATGCGAGGTCGGCGCTTGAGGGCGCTGGCTGTGAGGGCTGTGAGAAGTTCTCCTTGCATACGCTCCGCTCCCGTCTGACTGTGTTTGCGAACACTAACCAGACTCGCGTTGCTCAGGGTTCTGGACCTGCTGCAGCTGAGGCTCAGCGGCGTTCTCAATCCTGGGGATCGTAAATGGATCTCATGGAAGGTAGCGAGATGGGTGAGCCTGTATCTCAGCCTTACTGTGTGGATCCTAGTTCCAGACAAGATCTGGGAGCACGCGCTGCAAGCGCGGTTTCTCCCAATCCCGCTGGGACTTCGGTGTTGTCACTATCCTGTTCTGAGGAGGAGGATGTGATTAACATCGACCCGGTTGAGGAGGACTCGCCACCCTCCTCACCGGCGTATGAGGAATTGATCGAGGTTGTGACGCGAGCAGTCTCCCATCTGAAAATTGATTGGCCGGCGGAGACCAGGAACACTCGTCCCAGGAAAAGTAAGCTGGATGAGCGTTACCTGCCAGCTCGCGCTGTTCCCCAGCGCCGGGCACTGCCTTTTTTCCCGGATCTCCACACCGAGGTGTGGAGATCATGGAAAAGGCCAGCTTCCGATAGAGTGCATACATCGTGTAGTGCGATGTATGCTACCCTTACCGGAGCCCAGCCCTATGGTTACGGAGGGATGCCGAAGGTGGACGAGGCTCTTGCGGGATACCTCGTACCCCAATCGGCATCCTCTCTTAAAGCCCTGGCGCTCCCCACGAAGCCGATGCGGGTCACATCGTCTTTAGTGGGGAAAGCATATTCTGCCTCTAGTCAGGCTGCAGCGGCACTGACACCACGGCACTGCTGCAGGCCTACCAAGCAGATTTGCTGGGCGACCTCGACCAGGGCGGCGGCATTGGCCCGGAGGCAGTGGCAGAGCTGCGCCGGTCCATGGATTTGTCTCTCCGGGCCACTAGAGAAACGGCTCACTCTGTCGGCCGCTCTATGGCAGCTCTGGTGGCTACAGAGAGGCATTTATGGCTCAACCTTTCAGCCATAAAGGATAAGGACAAGTTTGTTTTGTTGGATGCCCCTCTGTCCCCTTCGGGCTTGTTCGGCGACGCCGTAAAAAGTGTCGTCGACAAGTTTCAGGAGGCTGCATGACAACAGGTGGCATTCAGCAAAGTCCTTCCCCGCCGCCCTTCATGTGAGCCCAACAGCCAACAACGGGCTCACAAATCCTCATACAGGGCCTCACAGAAGGAGAGTGTTGCTTCCCGTTTACCTCCCCCCAACAAGGGGAGGTCGGGACGGCACTCTCAGGCCCAGCCTTCTGGCAGAAAGACGGATCTGAGGGTCGTCTTAGATGCCAAGAAGGCCGCCAACAAGCGTTCCTGACGCCAAAGGCAAACCGCAACTAGGCGGCTCCCTCAGTGTGCGGCTCCCGAGGGAGTCCGCCACGGGGAAACCGTCCCCTCCAAGGAGGGTCCTAGAGAATTCCACCAGTGTGGTGTCCGGAAACCCCGGCCCTGTGGTGTCACTGCTCATACCAGAGATCAGTCTCGAGAGACTGATTCCCTTAGTAGAGTTCCAGGCTGCATGGTTGCGTCTGCTGGGCATCTCTCAATGGGTCCTGCGCACTGTAACACCTGCGGGTACAAAACTCAATTCGGGGTTTCACCACCCCGTTTTCTGGGGGTCCTACCATCATTGGTAGGGCCTCAGCAGGCTCTGATTATGGAACAAGAAGTAAACTCTCTGCTGGAGAAAGGGGCCATCGAGTATGTGCCCCTCATAGACAGACAGTCCGGGTTCTACGGCCGGTACTTCATAGTTCCGAAGAAGGATGGAGGGTTGCGGCCCATTCTGGATCTGCGTCATCTAAATCGCACTATTTTGCATATAAAATTCAAAATGTTGACGCCCAGGCAGATTGTGACACATATCAGATCCGAGGACTGGTTTGTCACAATCGACCTCAAAGACACATACTTCCACATCTCCATCCTTCCTCAGCACAGAAAGTTCCTTCGGTTCGCCTTCAGGGGGAAGGCATACCAGTATCGAGTTCTTCCTTTCGGCCTATCACTCTCGCCCCGCACGTTCACAAAAGTTGTGGATGCTGCGCTTGCTCCGCTGCGATCCCAGGGCATTCGTGTCCTCAATTATATCGACGACTGGCCAGTGTTAGCCCAGTCGTCCCAGTTAGCAGCACGTCATCGAGATGTCGTGCTTGCTCACATGGAGGAGCTGGGGTTAAGGTTGAACACCAAGAAGAGTGTGCTTTCTCCTGCTCAGAAAACCACTTTCTTGGGAGTCATCTGGGACTCGGAGGCAATGTTTGCTCGGCTATCTCCCAGGCGCATTCATTCCATTCGTTCAACTGTCAAGAGTATCAAACTAGGCCAGCTACTCACTGTCAAACACTTCCAGAGAGTGTTGGGGCTCCTGGCAGCGGCGTCCAGCATTATTCCGCTCGGCCTGTTGCACATGAGACCCCTGCAGTGGTGGCTCAGGACCAAAGGGTTTTCCCCGAGGGGCAACCCGCTTCGCACGATCAAGGTCACGAGGCGATGCCTACGTGCCTTGAGTCTGTGGAAGGATTCTTGGTTCCTGTCACAAGGCCCTGTGTTGGGGGCTCCGTCCAGATGGGTAACTCTGTCAACGGATGCCTCCCTCAAGGGTTGGGGTGCGGTTCTGAGGGATCGCTCCTCACAAGGTCTGTGGAGCTTGCGGCACCAGTCCTGGCACATAAACCTGCTGGAATTAATGGCAGTCCGCAGAGCGTTAATAGCGTTCCTCCCGGATCTTCGCGGCCGTCACGTTACTGTTCTCACCGACAGTACGGCGGTGGTCGCGTATATCAATCACCAGGGGGGTCTGCGTTCTCGTTCCATGTACCTACTGGCGAGACAGATCCTCCTCTGGACCCAGGGCAAGCTGCTCTCTCTCAGGGCAGCCCACATTCCTGGTGTTCAGAACATAGGAGCAGACTTCCTGTCGAGACAGGGGCCGAGGCCCAGGGAATGGCGGCTCCACCCCGAGGTGGTGGAGCAGATTTAGAGGAGATTCGGGCAGGCATAGGTAGACCTGTTTGCCTCCGTCGAGAATTCTCATTGCCCTCTGTGGTTCTCCCTAACACATCCAGCGCCGATGGGGCGGGATGCTATGGTACACGTGTGGCCAAGGCTACACTTGTACGCTTTTCCCCCGATTGTTCTGCTCCCGGGAGTTCTGGCCAAGGTTCGTTGGGACAGGGTCCGTCTCACGCTGGTGGCCCACTGTTGGCCCAGCAGGATCTGGTTTTCAGACCTGGTGTCTCTCCTAGACGGAGTCCCCTGGGAGATTGCGGTCAGGAGGGACCTCCTGTCCCAGGCGGAGGGTTGTGTATTTCACCCCCGCCCAGAACTGTTGAAGTTGAAGGTCTGGCCCCTGAGGGGACCCAGCTTCTCGACTCTGGTCTCTCAGCCGAGGTTGTAGATACCATTCTCTATTCCAGAGCTCCCTCCACGAGGAAACTCTACGCCTTGAAGTGGAGACTCTTCTCTGCCTGGTGTAGTAATAGGCAGGTGAACCCAGTAACCTGTCAGGTTGGTGCTGGAGTTCCTGCAGGAAAGATTTTGCGGCAGGGCTGTCCCCCTCTACCTTAAAGGTGTATGTGGCTGCCATAGCGGCTTGCCACACACCTCTGGGTGGGGTGTCCTTGGGCAGGGACCCCCTAGTCTCTCGTTTCCTTCGTGGCACTCTAAGGCTGAGGCCTGTGGCACAGACCAGGGTTCCTACCTGGGACTTGTCCGTGGTACTCCTAAGCTTGTCCCAGGCACCCTTTGAACCTTTAGAGGAGCTTCCCATTAAACTCCTCTCCCTAAAGACCCTTCTTTTGCTGGCTATCACCTCGCTTAAGAGGGTTGGGGATCTTCAAGCTCTCTCGTGGTTCCATCTTGCCTCGAGTTTGCGCCCGGGATGACGAAGGTTTTTCTTCACCCGAGGCCAGGCTATGTCCACAAGGTTCTCACGAATGTGGCTCGGTCTATCATGCTACAGGCCTTCTGTCCTCCCCCCTTTGACGATCATGAGCAGGAGCGAGGGTGCTCTCTCAGTGAGCTGGGACACACCCGCAGGCTGGCGTCGCTGAGGTGACTTTGGTATAGCGTTCCCCTAGCGCTTTCGACGCAGCTCGAGTTCCCATGAAAGGGAACGTCTCGGGTTACGTATGTAACCCTGGTTCCCTGAAGGGGAACGAGACGCTGCGTCTCTGCCTCAGCTCCTTGTGCCTCCGGGCCCGCTTCAGACACTCTTTTGCTGTCACTTCCGGGTTCCGGTGCGCTTTTATGCTCTGTTCATGACGTCACTGACCCGTGATTCGCATTCACACGCGTAACTCTCTCATTGGTTGTATACATTCTTCACGTGACTGACGTCAAGGTATTTCCCCTAGCGCTTTCGACGCAGCGTCTCGTTCCCCTTCAGGGAACCAGAGTTACATACGTAACCCGAGACGTTTCTTTCTGTGTCACATGACAATGAAGCCTGTTATCCATCAACATGTCAATGTTCAGTATCTTATGTAGAACTACGAGTAGAAATATCCTGCCATAGCACAGAACCTGCTTTTTATTCGCTTTATTATTAACATTTCTCTGCAAGAATTAAAAGCTGTAAATATCTGAGTGATGGCTATATATATATTGCATTTAAAATTAATTTTAATGTACGCTTTTCAAGGTAGCAGGATTATTTACAAGTTTAATCTTTTGCTGTGAAACTGTTTTTGCTTGTTTCCCAGGTCTGGCTGGAGAGACGGATGGAGTGAAGTCATTGTCAGTGATGGAGGGAGATTCTGTCACTTTAAAGAATGATGTTAAAGTGCAGAGAGATGATCTGATGGCGTGGAGGTTTGGAGATAAAGGCATTCTCCTGGCTAAAATTGATGTTGAAACTAACGAGATCTCATTAAACGATGCTGATGAGAGATTCAGAGACAGAGTGAAGCTGGATCAGACTGGATCTCTAACCATCATGAACACCAAAACTGAACACAGTGGGCTTTATGAAATGCAGATCAGAGGCCGTGAGAGTTCACAGCGATTCCTTCTTTCTGTCACTGGTGAGTAACTTCATTATTAAGAGACATTTTGAGTTTATCCGGGTTTCTGTGTAATTGTGAGAAATGAGGTTTTCGCTCATAATAATGATTTAAACCGAAAGATTAATTATCAGCTTCAAACTGAATCAGATTCAAAGTCAGTATGACATTCATTTATTCACACTAATGACTCTCTCTCTTTATCTGTTTCAGATTCGGGTCTGTCTCCAGTTGTTATAGCAGGCATAACTGTTTCTGTTCTGCTGGTGGCTGCAGTTTTAGCTGCTGTTGTGGTTTATTATCACCACACGGTTGCTGAACTTAAAAAACAAATCGGTAAGTATTACAGCTCATACAGTACAAAAATGAGCTTTCTTATGCTACAGTAGATCAATTTTTGTTAAGTGTTCCGTTTCATTAATCATGCTGCAAGAATGAATGAAATCTGATGATCCAAAATTAAGTGGAAAAGGCAACTGTTCCATAATGCTTTGTTCAGTGTACGTGAATTCGGTAAGATTGTATTATTGTATTTCTGGAATTTTATCTCCTGTTAGATTATTTTCCTGTTGTGCCTTATTCAAGTCCTCTCAATTAACAGTTTAATGAACAAGTACTCAGTGTTGAGGGAGAAATATTCTCTCAACTTTATTATCTCTATGTTTCAAACCAATGAGAGTCCGAACAAGTTTAAATTCCATCTGGCTAGTGCAGTTCCCATAATCTTTATGCATTACGTCAGTAGGTGGAGGGTAGGCAATGTTGTGTAGACACTTCGAATGCCTTCAACCACATGAACGTTTATAAATGAATGATCAATAATCTCTTTGTAAAGTGAATCTTGTGATGTTTATGAACATGCCAAGTCAAAGTAACCCTTCTTCTATGTGTTACTGAAACAGTTGCACCGGAAGTAAAGCCAGTGGAAGAGGGAGAATCTCCAACTCTCCGCACTGATATTACAGAACTACACAATGATGTCACGATACAGTGGTATTATGGAGATGAACCCAAACCCATAGCTGAAATCAAAGAGAACAAAGATAAATTTACCTATGATGGTTCTGATGGGAGATTCAGAAGCAAACTGGCACTGGATGAAAAGACCGGATCTCTCACCATCACAGACATCAGGACCATTCACACTGGACTCTATAAACTCAAGATTAGCAAGAGCAGAAGCACCAAAATCAAGAAAATTGTTGTGTCTGTGAAGGGTGAGTTTGTCAATTCTAATTTTAATTACTTTTCATTTTAATTAGTACCACGCTACAATAATATAAGTAATAAGTAATAATATAATGTTATGAGGAAAAAGTCATAACATTATGATGTAAAGAGATAAGATTGCAGAAATAAAGTAAGACTATTTTGAGGGGAGAAAATTACATTAAGTTACATTAAAATTCCCATTAAGTTAACCTTGAATAAAATGATCCATAATAAAGTTATTGATAGATGTCAGACCAGCTTTAAAAACGTAATCTAAATGTATTTTGAAACTGCAAACTAAATTCTGCATTTCTCTGTTTTTTACTATGATGATGTGAAGTGAATTCAGAGTCTGTGAAGGAGGGAAAAGATAAAACTCTCCAGAATACTGCTAAAATACAGGAAGGTGATCTGTTGCTGTGGATGTTTGGTGCTGAAAAGAGCCTTGTTGCAATAAAAGCTCCAAGGACATATAACACTAACGAAAGATTTAAAGGTAGAGTGAAGGTGGACGAGAATGGATCACTGACCATCAGCAACATCAAATCTGAAGACTTTGGACATTATAAACTACAAATCATCAACAGCAAACAGACCACTGGCAGGAGATTCAATGTAACTTTCCATGGTGAGTAGAACAGCATTTATTATATATATATTCATTTTGACATTTTGGGTTCTTGAATCTGGCTTGTTCAGCAACATTTCAAGATTGTTTTGTTCTTGTTTGTGTGTTGCATGTGAGTGTTGTTGAGCACAGAGAAATTCTGATATCATTTCATTCTGAAATTAAGGTTTTTGAAAAAACCTTTTTGAAAGACTTTCCACTTCAAACCCAGTGGTCATTTCAGTGGATTTTAGCAGTAGTAATTCTTCAAAATCTGTTCTGTATTTATGAACTTAGGGAAAATATACAGTCATCCAGTCAACTCCTGCATTTTAATTACTTTTCATTTCAATCAATACCATGCTACAATAAAGTCCATAATGTTATGAGAATAAAGTCATAACATTACGATATAAAAGAGATCAGATTGCAGAAATAAAGTAAATTACATAATTACAAGAAAAGTGTAGTTATTGTGTGCAGTATAAGTGAGCTGAAATGAACACAAGTTTACACTCAATTCAACCATCTGTAATCAACAAGCTGTTTAATGTGTTCGCAGCATATTTGCATTTTGGAGATAGCAGCTAAATTTTCCCAAACAGAAATTTCATTAAAGTCACAAACAAGTTCCAAAAGTATGACAGGATGTTGAAAATCTATCCCATTAAGTTAACCTTGAATAAAATGATCCAGAATAAAGTTCTTGATAGAATACATTTTTAAAGCTAGTCTGACATCTAAATGTATTTTGAAACTGCAAACTAAATTCTGCATTTCTCTGTTTTTAATTTGCTGCTGTGAAGTGAAGTGGAGTTTGTGAAGGGGGAGGAAGGAGGTTCTGCCACTCTCAAGATTACTGATAAAATACAGGATGATGATCTGTTGCTGTGGATGTTTGGAGCTGAAAAGAGCCTTGTTGCTATAAAAGCTCCAGGGACATATAACACTGACAAAAGATTTGAAGGTAGAGTGAAGGTGGACGAGAATGGATCACTGACCATCAGCAACATCAGACGTGAAGAGTTTAGAGATTATAAACTACAAATCATCAACGGCAAACAGACCACAAGCTGGAGAGTCAATCTGGCTGCCGATGGTGAGTAGAGCAGCATTTAAAGTTATTGTGTGCCGTGAGCTGAAATGAACAATGAAGTTTACACTCAATTCAACCATCTGTAATCAACAAGTTGTTTAATGTGTTTGCAGCATATTTGCATTTTGGAGATAACAGCTTAATTTTCCCAAACAGAAATTTTATTAAAGTCACATTCAAGTTCCAAAAGTATGACAGGATGTTGAAAATGTATCCCATTAAGTTAACCTTGAATAAAATGAACCAGAATAAAGTTCTTGAAACATGTCAGATTAGCTTTAAAAATGTAATTTAAATGTATTTTGAAACTGCAAACTAAATTCTGCATTTCTCTGTTTTTAATATGATGATGTGATGTGAATTCAGAGTCTGTGAAGGAGGGAGAAGATAAAACTCATCAAAATAATGCTGAAATACAGGAAGGTGATCTGTTGCTGTGGATGTTTGGAGTTGAAAAGAGCCTTGTTGCTATAAAAGCTCCAGGGACATATAACACTGATGAAAGATTTAAAGATAGAGTGAAGGTGCACGAGAATGGATCACTGACCATCAGGGACATCAAATCTGAAGACTTTGGACATTATAAACTACAAATCGTCAACAGCAAAGAAACCACAGGCAGGAGATTCAATCTGACTAAATATGGTGAGTAGAGCAGCAGTTATTAGTAACTATATAATCATATAGACATATTCGGTTCTTGAATATGGCTGGTTCAGCAACATTTCAAGATTGTTTTGTTCTTGTTTGTGCGTTGCATGTGAGTGTTGTTGAGCACAGAGAAAATCTGATATCATTTCATTCTGGAATTAAAGTTTTCGAAAAAGGTTGTGTAATGAAAAAACTAGTACCGGTAGTCTAAAACCATCATCAAAACTGTCATTTCAGTGGATTTTAGCAATAGTAATTCTAGTTATCATAAGTAGTAATCTGTTAAGGAAACAACAACAACAACAACAAACTTTATTTATAAAGCACTATAAAAACTACCGAAGTAGACCAAAGTGCTGTACAGAAAGATTAAAAATAATAGAATAAAATAACAATACATAAAAACAAAAGTCACAAAATGTCAACTTCAAGTGATAAAAGCCAAGGAAAAAAGGTGGGTTTTTAAAGAGATTTAAAATGTGACAATGAAGTGGCCTGTCTAATGTGCAGTGGCAGGTCATTCCACATTTTTGGTGCTACCGCCGCAAAAGCACGGTCCCCTCTTAGTTTTCGCCTTGTTTTGGGCACTTTCAGGAGCAGTTAATCAGCTGACCTGAGAGAACGGGTGGGTGTGTAAGGAACAAGTAGCTCAGAAATTTATGGTGGGATAAGACCATTTAGAGATTTAAAAACAAATAAAAGAACTTTAAAATGAGTCCTGAACTGTACAGGCAACCATTGTAAGGAGGCTAAGATGGGGGAGACATTCTCATGTTTACGAGCTCCCGTAACCAGACGAGCTGCAGCGTTCTGAACTAATTGCAGACGGACAACAGAAGACCCACTGACCCCCACATACAGAGAATTACAGTAATCCAGCCGGGTAGTAACAAAGGCATGTATTACAGTCTCAAAATGTTGCCTTTGAAGAAATGGCTTTATTTTGGCCAACTGTCTTAATTGGAAAAAACGTCTCGGGTTACGAATGTAACCCTGGTTTCCTGAGGGGAACGAGACGCTGCGTCAAAGCGCTAGGGGAAATAGCCTGACGTCAGTCACGTGAAGATCTGTGCAACCAATAAGAGACGAACGCGTGTGAATGCGTCACCGCCGGCACATACCGGTGACGTCATGAGAGAGCATAAAGCGCGCCCGAAACCCGGAAGCGCCAGCAAAAGAGTGTCTGAAGCGGGCCCGGAGGCGCAGGGAGCTGAGGCAAAGATGCAGCGTCTCGTTCCCCTTAGGGAACCAGGGTTACATTCGTAACCCGAGACGTTCCCTTTCAGGGAACTCGAGCTGCGTCAAAGCGCTAGGGGAACGCTATACCAACGCCTCCTCAGCAACGCCGGCATCCGGGTGTGTCCCAGCTCACTGAGAGAGCACCCTGCTTCCTGGGGCGGAATCGAGGTCCAGTTGGTAAAATCTCATGAATGTGTGCGGCGAGGACCAGCCAGCCGCAGCACAAACATGCGACAAGGAAACTCCAAAGAGGAGGGCCTTGGATGCCGCCATGCTCCGAGTGGAGTGGGCCCGGACCCTCAAAGGAGAAGCATGTCCGGCCGACTCATAAGCTAAACAGATAGCCTCGACTATCCATCTGCTTAGGGTTTGCTTGGAAGCTGGAGCCCCCTTAGGGGTCCCAAAGCAAACGAACAGTTGGTCCAACTTACGCCAAGTGGCAGTCTTGGGACGTAAGCGTCCAGTGCTCGCACTGGACAGACCTTGTTCTTGCTCCTGCTCATGATCGTTAAACGGGGGGAGGGCAGAAGGCCTGCAGCGTGATAGACCAAGCCACATTAGTGGGAACCTTGGGGACATAGCCTGGCCTCGGGTGGAGAACGGTTTTTCCATCCCGGGCCAAACTCGAGGCATGAGGGAGCCACCGAGAGGGTCTGAAGATCCCCGACCCTCTTAAGCGAGGTAATAGCCAGCAAAAGAAGGGTCTTAAGAGAGAGCCTTAGTGTGCCATGGAGGAAACGAGTGACTAGGGGGTCCCTGCCCAGGGGCACCACACCCAGAGGTACATGGCAAGCCACTATGGCAGCCACATAAACCTTCAAGGTAGAGGGGGGGGGGACAGCCCTGCCTCAAATCTTTCTTGCAGGAACTCCAGCTCTTTGCATTTTGTTTGCATTAACACTTAAAAGATTTATAGCCATCCAGGCCTTTATATCCTCAAAACACTAGGAATGATATATATTCAACCAGGCAACTCCAGCAGGAACAGTTCACATTTAGTGATCACGTCTGTCAGACTTTAAAACGGACAAAACACCATAGAAGTGTTCAATTCAATAGGGAAAATTAGCGTGAAAGCGCAATCCCATAAAAGCACAAATGGGAGTGGAAAGCTCAGCATGTGATCTACTGAAGATGCAAGATATGAAAGAAACCATTTCCATAATGATCAATCTTCTGCCAAATGGCAATTGAAAGAAAACAGGAACAGCCGGATCATTTCCAGAATGATCAATTGTCAATCAGACATGCTTTTTTGGGGAGACAAGTGTTGCAAATACCAGAAAATTGACTAGTGCAACCCATACAGGATCACCTTGGATCCATTTAAATTATCAGCTCCCATAAATTTTGCGCCTGAAAAGCAAACTCTTACAAATGCATATGTAATAGTGTCAGCCACAAAAATAACCCAGCCCATGCATTTTCATTGCTCATTTTTCATTATTTCATTTCATTGCTCAGTTAAAGACCTGATTTAAGCCTTTGTTTTATATTAGTTTGAGCATTTTTTATGAACTCCTGTGTCTTCTTTGAGTTTATTAACTGTAACATAATTAATATGTAGATCTACATGTAACAACACTGTCATTGTCTGCGTGTTTGAACCAGCTGTTGAACCAGTGACCTCAAAGACGCCGCTGATGGAAGCTGTTGGTGATGAAGGGGAGGCAGGTCTGCAGTTTGAGATGAGAAGACACACCCACCAGTGTTAATCATTATGATATGATCTACATTTGAGCTCAATATACAACAACAAAAGCATAATTTGGTCATTTGCAATTATGCAATTATTGGGGGTCTATGATGTTTATGGCCCTGGATGAAACCGTTTCACATTAGCACATATGAAGCATGTTAAGCCTTTCAAAGTATTGTCCATGTGATGTGTCGACACAAGCACTCTAGACAGTTTATCTGGTGTCTGTGCTATTTTCCTCCAGCAGTTACGACCATTAAAACTGTCTTCACACTCTGGTTTCAGAGAACCTAGTGACATCAGAAAAGCTAAAGGGGTTTAAGATAAAAGGGGTTAAGAAGTATGTGCTTTGAACTTAATAGGATGTTGAGGAAGAAAGTTAAACTGTGTATAATGTTAAAGATTTGATAACAGGACCTCTGATTCCTAAATATTAGCTGATAAATGGTCAAAACCAGAAGGTTGGAAAAGATGCAATGAAGCATTGGTGATAAACACATGACTGGCAGCAAATTAAAGAACTAAAAAACAAATAATGTAAACTGAATTGAAATAATGAATGTTGGTCAAATTCCAGCTGGGGACATCAGCATAATTTTAAAGTGTATACAACACTTAATAGGGAGCCAATATTGTTAACAAAACAAGGCTAATATTGTCATACTTTTAGTATCTATAGCGGCTGCGTTTTGGATGAGTTAAAGTTGATTATAAATCGTTACAATAATCTAGTTTGACACAACAGTCAAGTGGCAAGTTAAATTGATAGTTTAATTGTTTATTTAATTGTTAATAGTCAAATTGGCAAGTTAACCGTGAGTCGAGATAAGTGGACTCCACTGTATCGACGTTTTTGAAGTGGAACCGCTTTGTCTTACTATTTTCGATTCTTTAATGTCGCCGAACACTAATATCTCGAGCAAATATCTCGGACAAAGTCGTCACGTCACATGGTTATCTCGTGAGTCATGAGCGTACCTAGTTCACTGCGCATGCGCTGAGTTTGCGTTGCATGTGGTTCGCAGTCCATATGATCGCTCTGTCAGTGACACTACTCACAGCGCCGCGCAGGACTCTCTGAAGTGAAAGCAGATTCACGTTCTTACCAGAGCTGCCGTGGGTCCCCCATCCCAAAGCCTCATCCACTTCTGGGTGCACATAAAGCCCGCCTTCTTTGATTTGATTGGTTTTCTCAAATATTTTGACATTGGTCAGTAACAAGCGGTAATGACCAATGAGTATGAGGCTTAGATGAACGCACACACACACACACACACACATCCTGCTTCTGTTCTGAAGCACAGTTGAGGGAACACAGTTGTTAAAAGATATTGTATCAACAGATATTTCTGTGTTTCAGTGACATCAGAGTTTAGAGTGACAGAATCTCCCTCCATCACTGACACCGACTCCACTTCATCCGTCACATCTAGAAAACAGAAACATATTTTGGAACAGACTAAATGGGCCTTAAATCTTGAATAGACTCTTTGAGAAAAGGCTCTGAGGCACACATAGTAAATCCATTTCTGGATCACACAACCCATAGTCAAGGGCTCCTGGGCTATGGCCCTGATCCGTAATCCATCTACAACATATATAATAAATATCTTATTTAAAGTTCTTTTTTCTTAATTACATAATGAGAGTATTTGCAAGAGTGTGTGAACTCTTTCACAGACAGTCAAGCTTTTTGGGGTGGTTCTGAAATCATTTGTTCCTCATTAATGGGCACATCCAATTCTTCTTTTTGAGTGTCTCAGGATTTTTCTTCAGCATTGTTTTTTGTGTACTAACTGAAGTGAAACATAAAAGTCATCTATGGATCAGAC
The DNA here is from genome assembly GCA_037043235.1 of Rhodeus uyekii. NCBI lineage: Eukaryota > Metazoa > Chordata > Actinopteri > Cypriniformes > Acheilognathidae > Rhodeus > Rhodeus uyekii. The sequence continues at coordinate 138,345 of JAWRVZ010000523.1, forward strand.
TGCTTTATTCTTATTCAAGATTGACAAGTTATAGTTACTGATTGGATCATGGACTCATTTAATTTTCATACCTAGAAAACTCCATTTTATGTTATTCTCTAAACTAATGTTAAAAACACGTTAAAAGTTATAACGTTGTTTTCAGTTTCTTTCTGTGTTATGAAAATTGCAAGATAAACTTTGTTCTGGTTTATTTCTACTAGATTCTTCACCAGGCTTCCAAACTAATAAATAAAATGGATTTTATAGAAACTGTCTGAGAATTGTTTTTATTGGATCAACAATTTCAATCCTGACTGATTTTAAGCAGACGCTTATTTCTAAAAGCAAATACCAGAAAAGTCATAAAAACACATTCATAACTTACCAACCAGACGACACAAGCACAAACAGAGCAAAACAAAAGTGTTAACCATATTCCCCCTGGTCTTTTGCACACCACTACAACAACACTGTAAATGTCTGAATATGCCTTACAGTCACGCTGAAGCTGCATGTCGTCGCTAGTGGGCGTTCCCATTGATGCTTGCCTATTAACATTTTTGAGTGACACCCTTTTCTTTATCTTATCTGCAAAACGTCTCTCGGAAGTTTCCTGTCAGATGTTAAATAGACATTCAGAAAATGTTTTTAAGATGTTTATGATTTAGATTGGATGTAAAAATGACATCTTAAAGACGTTTCTCAGATGTTAGTTCACTGGAGATGCTTTCCAGATGAAGCTCTTTAACAGACATCTTGCAGAGTAGACGTTATGTCATGTTGTTGTCATAGAAAAAGTTTTCTCTCCGCTAAAAAATAAATGTACATTTTAGAGGGGGAATATCATATAGAAAGTGCTTATTAGTACCAAACATATGAATAACATGCTCTCATCAAACACCGACGACATAATGTATATGTATAATACTCCAATGGTGATTGCATGATGATTGAGTGAATGGAACCATTCCTTATTTGGAGCCATTCCTTTAATGACAAATTGACATACCTCTTAGGAAAAAAAGTTAAGTCCCTGAAATAGTATAAATATACATTTTCAAAACATTTAGGTTATAGATAAAAAACAACATTCAAATATTAAATTTCATTAGAAACGGCTGACTACGGTAACCTCGAGATAAACAGAGGGACTAATATTAGCATAGTCTATCTTGTCTATCGACTGTTCTTGTCGAATAGCAACTGAGACATGTGCCGGTTATGAGTGACAGTAACGTTTGTACTAGACTTTTTTGAAAGTTATGTTAAATTGTCTAAAATAAAACAGGGTCGAAACTTGAGCTGTGTCAAAATTCTGTGGGAACGCCCTGATTGAATGGCTGTGTACATTGTAAAGATGCTCTGCTCCCACCTGGCGCTCTTCAAGGGTTCGTCCAGGCTCATGGTTATCTTGGCTTGAGTACCGCTGTGGCTGAGGCTCAGTGGCGGACTAGGTCTCGGGGATCGCAAATAGATTTATCGAAGGGGTTTGAGATGGGCACTGCCCTCACCGGGTGGATCCGGTACCTTCTATCAGGGTTCGGAAGCACGCTGTGCGGTTTTGTTACGTGCTGCTGCCAGGTTTTACTTCTGACCAGCAGAGAGACAGGACGTTCATCCAAAAAACAAAAAAATATTGTCCTGATCTCCACGCCGAGGTGCTAAGATCATGGAAAAGACTGGCCTTCTATTCGTTTATGGTATAGCAATAATTTATGCTGTTCCTTGATGGCAGGCCTCAAATTCAAAAAGTTGGAAGTTGCTGGCACCGAGGCTATGATCACCTTCAAGTGATTTCGTCCAGGACTCGTAAAAATCAAATTGAAGGGGTTACGCATTCATCCCATTTTTCTCTTCCAATTTCCACTAGTAACGACCGTGCTTGCGGCGGGATCACATAATGTACCCAGAAACAACCAATTCTAAATTGTGATTGGCTGGTGGGTGACGCAAATCTCTGTTCACACGAGAGACATGAACTCGCAGAGAACTTCCCTCAGCAGCTTCTCATTCATTCATTGCATAAAGTGAAAGTTACCCATTGCTTCTCAACCTGAGAAAGTGTGGCGTGTGAAGTCAGCATTATAAACAATAATGCATATAAACAAAAAAAGACAGTTTAAAAACGTTGTGGATTTAATTGAGAGGACGAACAATGCCATCTTGTGACTCGAATGCCCGAACCTGTCGTCGCAAACACGACTTCTCTATACTAAACACGATCTTCCCAGGAGGATTTAAATGCACCTTTTCTTCCATGAAGAAATTATAATCCATTGTTTCCCTCGTCTCTAATTTTCTCTCAAGAATACAGTGCTGAGCGTCATTAGACATGTGTGTGTGTGTGTGTGTGTGTGTGTGTGTGTGTGTGTGTGTGTGTGTGTGTGTGTGTGTTTTATGATGTACTCACCCAGTTGGTTTCGAACTGGGCGCGGTTCAGATGCATAACAGAGAATCAGTGCAATAGCCTAGAAATAATCATCTCTATTAATTCAGACATCTTAACGTGGAGAACATGTTATTGATTTTTCTGTTCTTGTCGTTGTTCATTGACGGTAAGTAAGCTAATGGATCGTTTCAATCATTTGGTTTCATTTTAGAGACCATCATCAGGGGAATAGGAGGGTTCCTGTCAGACGTTAAATAGACATTGAGTAAATATCTTTATGATGTTTATGATTTAGAATGGATGTAAAACTAATATCTTAAAGATGCTTCTCAGGTGTTTGTACACAACAGATGTTTTCCAGATGAAGCGTTTAATATATTTATTAATATTGTGGCAAATGTGGTTGTTTTCGTTGTGGCAAATACCATTGGAAGGTAAAAATGTTCACTTTCACGCGCACATACCCTGCAAGGTCTTTACATAGTTTATCTGTTTTAAAAAGTACATTTTCTGTCATTCATATTATTTCTAGAATTTCTTCATTTACAGGGTCATGCCAATTCTGATGCATTTGAAACTGGCTTCAATGAATTGAATCGTTTGTACTGCATCTTAACATTAGGAAAGGGGATGTGGTATAATCTGTGTGAAACTGATTGTTTCTCCTCTAGGTGTGTCTGGTGAAGAGACTGATGAGCTAGTCGTAATGGAGGGAGATTCTGTCACTCTACTCACTAATCTTTCTGAAATACTGAACGATGATACTGTACTGTGGATGTTTGGTCCTAAAGACTCTATCATAGCTCAAATAGCAAGAAAGCAGGACCTGAACTCAATTTATTTCACCGATGATGTTAGATTCAGTGGCAGATTACAGGTGGACCAAAACACTGGATCTCTCACCATCAGAAACATCCGAATCAAACACTCTGGACAATATAAACTCTCCATCTCTAGAGTAAAGACTACAGCTAAGATATTTAATGTCACTGTCATTGGTGAGTATCTGAAGTCTTTCCTTGTAACAATGATCCAGTTTAGATACACTGTCTGTGTTAATAATAAGTTAATTCTATTGTTTATCATAAACCATCTCAGACACCACGAGAGACATCAAAAATGTGACACATAGTCCATAATAAAACATGGTTAGACGGGTTTAGTTACCTGTAATTCTGCGCAATACTGTATACTGTTATTATTAATAAATACATGTAATGTGTAATCATGCCGCCTTAACATAGGTGTTACCTAAAACATTTTTAAGAGTGACCCACTCGCTTTTACTCTTATTAAATTACTTAATTTATAAGATCTACATTTATGATTGTATGTGAATTGGTTAACTCAAACCGGAACAGTATTGTGATGTTTCTTTCTGTGTCATATGACAATGAAGCCTGTTATCTGTCAACATGTTAATTTTTTTGACTTATGTAGAACTACGAGTAGAAATATCCAGCCATAGCACACAACCCACTATTTATTAGCTTTATTATTAACATTTCTCTACAATAATTAAAAGCTGTAAATATCTGATTGATGGCGTTTACAATTAATTTAAATGTACACTTTCCAAGGTAGCAGGATGATTTATAAATGTAATCTCTTGCTGAGAAACTGTTTGCTTGTTTCCCAGGTGTGGTTGGTAAGACGGGTGAGGTGAAGACCGAGTCAGTGATGGAGGGAGATTCTGTCACTATAAAGACTGATGTTGAAGTGCAGAGAGATGATCTGATAGTGTGGAGGTTTGGAGATGAGGGAATCCTCCTGGCTAAAATCGATGTGGAAACTAAGGAGATCTCATTAAACGATGCTGATGAGAGATTCAGAGACAGAGTGAAGATGGATCAGACTGGATCTCTGACCATCACAAACACCAAAACTGAACACAGTGGGCTTTATGAACTGCAGATCAGAGGCCGTGAGAGTTCACAGCGATTCCTTCTTTCTGTCACTGGTGAGTAACTTGGATTCTGTAAAGAGCAAATCTTTCAATGTAATGATGACATAATTAAATGTTTAAAGTTGTATTATTTGAGTTTCATTATTAAGAGACATTTTGAGTTTATCCGTGCCTCTGTGCAATTGTGAGAAATGAGGTTTTCGCTCAAAATAATAATTTAAACAGAAAGATAAATTATCAGCTTCAAACTGAATCAGATTCAAAATCAGTATGACATTCATATATTTACACTAATGACTCTCTCTCTTTATCTGTTTCAGATTCGGGTCTGTCTCCAGTTATTATAGCAGGTATAACTGTTTCTGTTCTGCTGGTGGCTGCAGTTTTAGCTGCTGTTGTGGTTTATTATCACCACACGGTTGCTGAACTTAAAAAACAAATTGGTAAGTATTACAGCTCATACAGTACAAAAATGAGCTTTCTTATGCTACAGTAGATCAATTTTTAAAGTTCTCTGTTTCATTAATCATGCTGCAAGAATGAATGAAATCCGATGATCCAAAACTAAGTGGAAAATGCAACTGCTTCATAATGCTTTGTTTGGCAAGATTGTATTATTGTATTTCTGGAATTTTACCTCCTGTTAGATTATTTTCCTGTTGTGCCTTATTCTAATCCTTAGAATCCTTACAATTAACAGTTTAATGAACAAGTACTCAGTGCTGAGGGAGAAAGATTCTCTCAACTTTATTATCTCTATGTTTAAATATACAGTGGAACCCGGTTATGTCGACGGCCTCGGAGTCGCAAAAAAGCGTCAAGATAACAGAGGATCGAGAAAACCAAAAGCTAATATGGCAATTTGTTTGATGAAGCGATCGGCATGCTATGAAAATGTACATACACTGTATATGTTTGCTAACAACAAAAGTCATATGTGCACCAACTAACAGCAGAGATTGTAATGGCTACTTTATGTTTATGTTGGGAATAGACCTTCAAGATGCTGTTGTGTGTGCTGTTCTGGTGTGAGAGTGTTTTTGAGTGAGGAGAGAGATGGCCGCTCTACCGCTGACTGTTATATAGCATCATCTACTGTTTCTATTTTCCTTCTTTTATTTGTGATGTTTGTCAGAGTGTTTTCTTTTTCCTGGTTCCACTTACGATTCTCGATATAAACCTTTAGTTATATTCTCCAACATTGCAAACACAATTTTGCTCACAGTGTAAACACAGTCACAACACACATGAACACATTCGCTCATAACACAGTCATTTTGCTCTGACACAGATGTGATAGTATTGCATACGCGGTTAATATGGTTTCTTTACAAAGTCTAAAATGCTTTGTTGCTTTTTGCATTTAACGGTTTGCTTGAAAACAAATGCTTCTATCAAAAAGCTTCTACCAGTAACAATGTCTTTGTCGATTTCAAAGATAGCATCTCTAAGGCTTGATTTTTGCGTGAGTTCTTCTGCAGCTGCACGGCACTGCACCGCAAGAGTGAGTGAAGCGTTATTGGAGTGAGCGACTATAAGGACTGATGCACGTGCAAAGCGAACTCAGCGAATGCGTAGTGAACTCGGTACTATCATTAGTCACGGGGTTAATTAACCACTAACCATTAACCACTGATGTTAAGTGGTGACTTTGTCCCTCTTTTGTGCTCGAGATACAGTAATACCTCGGTTTACGAGTTTAATTCGTTCCAAGAGCGAGCTCGTAAACCAAAATGCTCGTACACCAAAACAAATTTCCCCATAAGAATGCACTAAAAATCAATTAATTCGTTCCACATGACCACAAATACCCATTTTAAATATTTTTTTGGTTTTACCCTATTAATTGCAGTTAAAATTGTAACCATTAAGATCTCATATAAATACTAATTAATAATTGACAATTAAACTCTAGAAATACTTGACAATTTACTGTAATGCACGTCAGGTTTGAGCAACCTGCTTGAAGGAGAGAGAGGAGGGAGGAGAGGGGAGCGGGGAAAGCAAGGATGAAAGCAAATGAGTGAATTTATTAGTGCAGAAAACAAACTAGTGGTAATCCAGAGATAAAGTCGTGGAACATGGGAGCCGCGAGAGAACGAATTCACGGGAGCCGCAAACGAACGAATTCGCGGGAGCCGCGAACGAACGAATTCGCGGGAGCCGCGAACGAACGAATTCGCGGGAGCCTCGAACGAACGAATTCGCGGGAGCCGCGAACGAACGAATTCGCGGGAGCCTCGAACGAACGAATTCGCGGGAGCCACAAGAGAATGAATTTGCGGGAGCCGCGAGAGAACTAGGGGAGCGCGGGGCACAAAGTAACGCGGGGTAAATAGTAACAGCGATTTTTTTAGATAGTTGCAGGGGCATAAATGTGACGTGCTAAAGGGCTTTTCATCACACTGTTTGCACACGTCTTCTGGCCATTTTTCGAGAAATTTCATTGAAGTTTGGATGAGAACCACAGGAAAAACTCTTTTGGCAGCATGTAAATATTTTTTGTTATAGTAGTTGTTTTTCGATTTTCAAAGAATGTGTGAAAGATTGTTAGTCTAATCTTATATTGTTATGATTACCATCTTCTTGGCTAAAAGATGGTACCATTTTGATAGACGTGAAAAACACATAGTGGCTGCTATCCGGTCCTGAAGTAAACAAGACAGCGCGGGGTTAGTTGTAACACGGGGTTAGTTGTAATCACATTTTACTCCTTGCGCTTTTGCCGATCCTGCAGAGAAACGGCAGGTCCGACGAACATGAAAACAGTGCTCATTTGTAGGAGAGGCTTATATGTTGTTTGTATAAAAAATATGGTTTGTCTAACCCTATTACTTTGTTTATGATTTGGCTAAAACCGTGTATATTTCACTACGTGAACAATAGTGATCACAATTAATTAATGTTTAAAATATGAGGTAAAAACTTCTGTAAATCACTTATAAAAATATCACTGTGGTGAATGATAGAGCCAATGAATGAGTTAAGCGGTTATAAAAGGGGTTGGAACCTCCTGACTGTGTTATGAGAGGCTGTCATTAGGATATTTCATGTAAAAATGCGCACAAGGATGCTGAGCGTTAGGACTTTTTCCACACAGAACTGCGCATGGGTGAGGGAATTTTTTTCTCGTACACCGATACAATGCTCGTACACCGATTCGACCCTCCTTGCTCGTACACCGATTTGCTCGTATACCAAGTCGCTCGTAAACCGAGGTATTACTGTATCAGGGTTAGGCGACATAAAATAATTGACATAACCGATAATAAAATGCTAAGAAAAATAGCATTCCACTTATAGCGGTTCCACTTCAAAAATGTCAACATAACCGGGTTGGCGAGTTAACAGACGTTGAGATAAGTGAACTCCACTGTATATGTTGGTAAACATCTGGGGGAGTTACAAAGAGACAACCAATGAGAGAGTATATAGATGACGTCATATAGAAATTCTACAATGATAGTTACATATTTGGTCAGTGCCTAGCTAACTGTACCACAAGTATATTGGCAACTAATGGATCTTACACTCTTTTACAATGGGAAAGTGGGGGACCATTCCCATTTTTGGCTTAGTGATCCAACTCCATCTCAAAGTCATTCCTATATCCATTTATCACCCGAATGTTTGAGCATGACCAGCTTTTTTCAATACTTTACTGCTTTTAATAGGATTTCCATCTCCTCTAAAAGTTGCAAGAATGTTACTACTGTAATGTACAATACTAATGTATTTTACAGTCCTTATTTTCTTCCACTTCTTTTAAAATCAAACCAATGAGAGTCCGAACAAGTTTAAATTCCATCTGGCTAGTGCAGTTCCCATAATCTTTATGCATTACGTCAGTAGGTGGAGGGTAGGCAGTGTTGTGTAGACACTTCGAATGCATTCAACCACATGAACGTTTGTAAAGCTAATTATCAATAATCTCTTTGTAAAGTGAATCTTGTTATATTTATGAACATGCCAAGTCAAAGTAACCCTTCTATGATTCTATGTGTTACTGAAACAGTTGCACCGGAAGTAAAGCCAGTGGAAGAGGGAGAATCTCCAACTCTAGGCACTGATATTACAGAACTACAAAATGATGTCACGATACAGTGGTATTATGGAGATGAACCCAAACCCATAGCTGAAATCAAAGAGAACAAAGATAAATTTACCTATGATGGTTCTGATGGGAGATTCAGAAGCAAACTGACACTGGATGAAAAGACCGGATCTCTCACCATCACAGACATCAGGACAATTCACTCTGGGCTCTATACACTGAAGATTAGCAAGAGCAGAAGCACCAAAATCAAGAAAATTGTTGTGTCTGTGAAGGGTGAGTTTGTCAATTTTAATTGTAATTACTTTTCATTTTAATTAGTACCATGCTACAATAATATAAGTCCATAACGTTATGAGGAAAAAGTCATAACATTATGATGTAAAGAGATAAGATTGCAGAAATAAAGTAAGACTATTTTGAGGGGAGAATGTAAAAAGGATGGCTACCGTTAGCTCTACTCCCTTGTTGAAGATATGTCAGTTGATAACAGACTCACTACAGAATGTCCGTTGAGAGACTTTACCAGAAATGTTCAGGTATTCGGGAATAATCCATTTATTGTCACCACAACTCAGTACAACCCAGATGATTGCTTTGCATGCATGTATGTGGTTTTCTACAAATAAAGATATGAGAAAATGTAAGTACAAATAACAATAACAACATTAGTCAGAATAATTACAAAAACTGTAAGCTTAAAATGAATATATTAAATACAATGATTAATACAGTAAAATAAGAAAAAAATGTGACATTATATGTTAAAGTACGCTATTGGAAATCACTAATGCTGAGAAGTTGAAATTCGACACCTTTCAATGTAGAAGATGGTGCCGCTTTGTCTAGACTAGAGCATTAGTGCGCATGCGCACTGAAACTCTTAGAAATTAGTGATAAATGTAGACATTAACAAAAGCATATGGATAAATGACCATTCGAATATATAATCGGAACATAACAATGAGATATGTGAGTAATACAGCATGTAACTATACAAAAGGAGGTTTTCACGAGCTAGATCGTATTCATCACTCGTGCATGTTAATAAATGCACTTTCTGGCACTTCAATGTTCATGAACTGAATAAAGAGCATGTGTTATCAGACTGATACTCACTTCAAAGGAACGCACACAACATTTGCGAAGACAGATCGCTAGATTGTAACTTGCATCCGTCAGTTTTCCCGAACAGTCAGAATCCGCTCGGTGGGCGGGAGCACTAACCTGTGTGTCTTCATAAAGCGCGCTGATTCGCCAGACGGATGATGCGATACACGGATGCTGCGAGTCAGTCTTTCATACAGCAGCGGAAACTTAGACACATGAATATGCCGCTAATCGTGGCCTTTTTTAAAAGAGAAAATTACATTAAGTTACATTAAAATTCCCATTAAGTTAACCTTGAATAAAATGACCCATAATAAAGTTATTGATAGATGTCAGACTAGCTTTAAAAATGTAAACAATGTATTTTTAAACTGTAAACTAAATTCTGCATTTCTCTGTTTTTACTATGATGATGTGAAGTGAATTCAGAGTCCGTGAAGGAGGGATATAATAAAACTCTCCAGAATACTGCTAAAATACAGGATGATGATCTGTTGCTGTGGATGTTTGGAGCTGAAAAGAGCCTTGTTGCCATAAAAGCTCCAATGACATATAACACTGACGAAAGATTTAAAGATAGAGTGAAGCTGCACGAGAATGGATCACTGACCATCAGGGACATCAAATCTGAAGAATTTGGACATTATAAACTACAAATCGTCAACAGCAAACAGACCACAAGCAGGATATTTAATCTGACTTTCCATGGTGAGTAGAACAGCATTTATTATATATATTTATTTTGACATTTTGGGTTCTTGAATCTGACTGGTTCAGCAACATTTCAAGATTGTTTTGTTCTTGTTTGTGTGTTGCATGTGAGTGTTGTTGAGCACAGAGAAATTCTGATATCATTTCATTCTGGAATTAAGGTTTTTGAAAAAACGTTTTTGAAAAGACTTTCCACTTTAAATCCAGTGGTTATTTCAGTGGATTTTAGGAGTAGTAATTCTTCAAAATATGTTCTGTATTTATGAATATAGGGAAAATATACAGTCAACCAGTCAAATCCTGCATTTTAATTACTTTTCATTTCAATCAATACCATGCTACAATAAAGTCCATAATGTTATGAGAATAAAGTCATAACATTACGATATAAAAGAGATAAGATTGCTGAAATAAAGTAAATTACATCATTACAAGAAACTGTAGTTATTGTGTGCCGTATGTGAGCTGAAATGAACACTCAGTTCAACCATCTGTAATCAACAAGCTGTTTAATGTGTTCGCAGCATATTTGCATTTTGGAGATAACAGCTCAATTTTCCCAAACATAAATTTCATTAAAGTCACAGACAAGTTCCAGAAGTATGACAGGATGTTGAAAATCTATCCCATTAAATTAACCTTGAATCAAATGATCCAGAATAAAGTTATTGATAGATGTCAGACTAGCTTTAAAAATGTATTCTAAATGTATTTTGAAACTGCAAACTGAATTCTGCATTTCTCTGTTTTTAATTTGCTGCTGTGATGTGAAGTGGAGTTAGTGAAGGGAAAGGAAGGAGGTTCTGCCACTCTCAAGATTACTGATAAAATACAGGATGATGATCTGTTGGTGTGGATGTTTGGAGCTGAAAAGAGCCTTGTTGCTATAAAAGCTCCAATGACAAATAAAACTGACGAAAAATTCAAAGGTAGAGTGGAGCTGCACGAGAATGGATCACTGACCATCAGCAACATCAAACGTGAAGAGTTTACACATTATAAACTACAAATCATCAACGGCAAAAAGACCACAAGCAGGAGATTCAATCTGACTGCCGATGGTGAGTAGAGCAGCAGTTATTACAGTAACTATATATTTATATAGACATATTCGGTTCTTGATTCTGGCTGGTTCAGCAACATTTCAAGATTGTTTTGTTCTAGTTTGTGCGTTGCATGTGAGTGTTGTTGAGCACAGAGAAAATCTGATATCATTTCATTCTGGAATTAAGGTTTTATAAAAAGTTCCTGTACTGAAAAAACTAGTGGTCTGAAACTTTCCACTTTAAATTCAGTGGTCAGAAATAAAGCAAATTACATAATTACAAGAAAAGTGTAGTTATTGTGTGCCGTATGTGAGCTGAAATGAACACAAGTTTACACTCAATTCAACCATCTGTAATCAACAAGCAGTTTAATGTGTTTGTAGCATATTTGCATTTTGGAGATAACAGCTCAATTTTCCCAAACAGAAATTTCATTAAAGTCATATTTAAGTTCCAAAAGTATGACAGGATGTTGAAAATCTATCCCATTAAGTTACCTTGAATAAAATGATCCATAATAATGTTATTGATACATGTCAGACTAGCTTTAAAAATGCAAACTAAATTCTGATAGATGTTTCTCTGTTTTTAATATGATGACGTGATGTGAATTCAGAGTCTGTGACGGAGGGAGATGATAAAACTCTCAAGATTGCTGATGAAATACAGGATGATGATCTGTTGCTGTGGATGTTTGGAGTTGAAAAGAGCCTCGTTGCTATAAAAGCTCCAATGAAATATAACACTGAAGAAAGATTTAAAGATAGAGTGAAGCTGCACGAGAATGGATCACTGACCATCAGCAACATCAAACCTGAAGACTTTGGACATTATAAACTACAAATCATCAACAGCAAAGAGACCACAGGCAGGAGATTCAATCTGACTGCCGATGGTGAGTAGAGCAGCATTTATTATAGTGACTATATATTTAAATAGACATTTTGGGAATCTGGCTGGTTCAGCAACATTTCAAGATTGTTTTGTTCTTGTTTGTGTGTTGCATGTGAGTGTTGTTGAGCACAGAAAAAATCTGATATCATTTCATTCTGGAATTAAAGTTTTTGAAAAAGTTCCTGTAATAAAAAAACTAGAACCGGTAGTCTGAAACTTTCCACATTAAATTCAGTGGTCATTTCAGTGGATTTTATCAATAGTAATTCTAGTTACCATAAGTAGTAATCTGTTATGGAAATATATATATTCAACCAGGCAACTCCAGCAGGAACAGTTCACATTCAGTGAGCACGTCTGTCAGACTTTAAAACAGACAAAACACCATAGAAGTGTTATAATTCCATAGGGAAAATTAGCGTGAAAGAGCAATCCCATTAAAGCACAAGTGGGAGTGGAAAGCTCAGTATGTGATTGTAACAAGGTTCTGAGGTCATGGAAGAAGAAGACAGGGGTCGGCTTCGCTGAGGCTCGTAAATATTTATTGTGGCTCAACCAACTCAAAATAAACAAACAAAATGGTCGCCGTTCGGCAGTTTCACTACTGCAGTTTTAGTTTCACTTTGAAAATTGACTAGCGCAACCCTTACGGAATCACCTTGGATGATTCATTTAAATTCTCTCCTCCCATAAATTTTGCGCCTAAAAGGCAAACTTTTACAAAGGCATATGTAATAGTGTAAGCCACAAAAATAACCCAGCCCATGCAATTTCATTGTTAATTTTTCACCGAGTTAAAGACCTGAGTTAAGCCTTTGTTTTATATTAGTTTGAGCATTTATTATGAACTCCAGTGTCTTCTGTGATATTATTTAGCTTTAACTTCATTAATATACTGTAGCCTATAGATCTACATGATAAAACACTGTCATTTGTCTCTGTGTTTGAACCAGCTGATGAACCAGTGACCGCAGAGCAAGAACCGCTGTTGAAATCTGAGGAGGAAACATCTAAAGTTTGAGATGAGAAGACACACCCACCAGTGTCAATCATTATGATATCATCAACATTTGAGCTCAATATACAACAACAAAAGCATAATTTGGTCATTTGCAATTATGCAACTATTGGGGGTCTATGGTGTTTATGGCCCTGGATGAAACTGTTTCACATTAGCACATATGCTTAGCCTTTCAAAGTGTGTATGATGCTAAAGATTTGAGAACAGGACCTCTGATTCCTCAATATTTCGCTGATAAATGGTCAAAGTCAGAAGGTTGGAAAAGATGCAATGAAGCATTGGTTATGAACACATGACTGACAGTAAATTAAAGAACTAAAAAAAAACAAATTGTGTAAACTGAATTGAAACACTGAATGTTGATCACATTCCAGCTGGGGACATCAGCATAATTTTAAAGTGTATAAAATACTTAATAGGGAGCCAATATTGTTAACAAATTGTCATACTTTTCATACTACTAATACTTCTAATATCTATAGCGGCTGCGTTTTGGATGAGTTAAAGTTGATAATAAACCTCATTTACAATAATCTAGTTTTGAGGTTATAAACTGATAGATTAGCTTTTTTGTGTTTGACTCTGTGAGCATGTGTTGCAGCTTAACAATATTTCTCATATGTAAGCATGCTGTTTTACAAGAACTAGAAATATGACTTTTGAAATAAGATAAGATAAGATAAACCTTTATTCGTCCCACATTTTTTTTAATGGGCGGGTTTTATGCTGTAGTTGGGCTGGAAGTCTTCAGTCCAATCTGGCAACACTGTTCTGAAGTGCGCTCTGCTCAGCGCTGCTGCGGGAACACGGTTGTTAAAAGACAGGACGAAGCCGAATTTGTTGAGAAAGCACATTAGACAGGCAGAATGCAAGAAAGTATGCAATCTAGTACAGCATGATGACCTCATGAATATGTTATGGCTGTTTACGCTGTGAACGAAATTGTGTTTGCAATGGTGGAGAATATATTTAAAGGTTTGTATCAAAAATTGAAAGTGTTTTTATTGTATACTGGTAAATCTGTTAGTTGGTGGCTGTTAGTATCTGTTAGTTGGTGCACATATGCCTTTTGTTGTTAGAAAACATATACAGTGTATGTACATTTTTATAGCATGCCGACCACTTCATCAAATAAATAGATATATTGAGTGTAGGTTATCTCGCTAAACGGTTATCTCGGCGCTTTTTTCGCTTTTTTTGCCCCTCTTCCCCGTCGACATAACCAAACTGCACTGTAAAATTTAAAAAAAAAAAAAATAAATAATTTGTATATGCTGTGTTTATATAAAAAAAATTTTTTTTTTTTTTTTTTAGGTCCAGTAATCTTGTTGTTTCTTGGGCCTTCTTATAAAGTTTATCTATTTCTTAAAGTAATCAGAATTACTTAACCTTCATTAACGATGTAGTTAGTATTAGCTTCTGTTAGAGCATAGGTGTCAAACTCAAGGCCCGCAGGCCACATCCGGCCCGGCGTGTAATTATGTCCGGCCCGCGAGAGCATTTTATTAATGGCCCGCGAGATGTCCCGCGCTCCAGCTGACCCGCCGAACACTTCCTGTATTAAACAGGAAGTGGCTAATGATGCTTCGCGCTCGCGCTAGTACCGCGCGATTGTTATTGTCAATTATCCATAACTGTTCAGGCTCGGTACACAGTGCTTGTGCGCGAAATGCAAGAGTTGATCATCAGACGAGAAGAGCCCGCCCTCATGGCAGCGCGTCTTCTTGCATGATTGACAGGTCAGACAGCATATCAGCGCCAGCTGTCAGAGTGAGAGTACAAGCGCCAGAAAGAAAATACAGCGCAAAAAAAAAAACATTACGTCCTTAGGGACGTAACAAATATATTGAAATATTATTACGTGTAAAAAAAAAGTGTGATATAGTTTGTAAAATCTGCTATAACCCATGGGTTATATGCGAGAAAATACGGTATATGTTTACTGACATACTGGCGGTATACCCGTGTGTCTCATTTGCGGAGCTAATGTGGCAGTAATTAAATAATTAAATAAGACGGCACTATGAGACAAATGACATAAGAGCAAATTCAACTGAATGATTTGATTTGTTATTGCTGAAAAGCAAAAATTGTATTTAGATTTCCAGGTTTTGTTATGCAGCATGTCCATATTTTGAATTTGTATAATTTTGACAGGATATATTTTTATGGAGAGCAAAATCTTTTATATATAAATCTTTTTAAGTTTTATATAAAATGACATAAGAGTAAAGAAATTTGAATGTTTGTTCTTTTAACTTTTACTTACTTTTACTTTACTTACTTGTTTACTTTATTTCTAACTTGTATAATTTAGACAGGATATATTTTTATTTTTTTTAAAGTATTTTTAAATATTTTTATATTTTTAAGTTATTTAAGGTATAAGTTGATTTATTCCAGAATAATTTTTCTGTCTGTTTTTAGTCACATCTAAGTTCAAAAAAGGTAAGTTTTAAAAGTTTAGTTTTAGAAAATACCTCTAAATGTTTATACTTTTCGGCCCGCGACCTAAAGTGTTTTGGGATGTTGGCCCCCTGTGCAATTGAGTTTGACACCCCTGACTTACAGTGTAAGACACGCACGATATATAAAACCTCTAGGATTTGCACTAATACCCTGTATTTAACTTTAAAAACTATGTACAAACTTCAGCCGATCTTTTTTCCCCATATCATCCGTCAACTCTCTCAGTCACTTAGCGAACTCCGATGGAAAGTTTTTTGGTCTAGTCCATTTCGCGGTGAATGACAGGGATGGCTGGAATAGTCCATGTAATCAGGGGAACACTTTTTACAAGAGTTCAGTTTAATGAGAGAAGACACACACACACACCAGTGTAAATCATTCTGATTTCACTAACAATGAAGCTCAACCACATGTTTCTGTTTACGAAAATGAGAAATTAACCCGTGTGCTGACAAAGTAGGAATGAATTCTTGTGTGAAGAGCACATGAGTAACAGCAGATTAAAGAAGTTTAATTGATTGAACAGAGATTCTCCTACAGACACTAATCTCACTCCTGAAGAACTGATGAAGCTGGAAATGCTTTGTGGAGCAGCAGGAAGTGCAACCCTTTCAAATGATCTGTGTTATTACAGTCAGATATCAAACATCAGCATTGAGAAAGCTGCGATTTCAAACCTGGAAACGCTCACTACATCTGAACTAATTCCAGACAGCCAAACTGGTGCAAAAATAGCCAAACACTAAACGATCTGACACCAAAACATTAATTTGACTTTAACAGTTTCAGGACTGTTTGTTTTATCTTGTACATTACAATGAAAGTAGTTGTGCATTTTTAATTTCTTCCTGGAAAAACTTGTCAGACGCGTTCCTCATAAACTGATGGTGGTATGCGGCTCACTCTTATAAGCTATACTCTTATCTCATATGTGAGTTTTTACAGCGATGCCATAGATCAGTTCTATTCAAATGGCAGACTATGGTCCGGTTGAAGACCTCAAGTTTAGTTTCATCCGGATTGCAGGACCTAATTGTGGTATTTTACCATTTCTCCAGCTTAAAGTGAGCCGTGCGTCAGAACAAAAGAGTGATACACACCGCAAGTGTTCAAGTTCGTTTACAGTAATGATCTTTTGGTGCTTCATTCTCTAATATTTGTATAGAGCCAATCGTGCTTCATTCAAACCCTTTCCTCTCAGTGCGCTTTTCTTCTCTCTCCGATAAAGATGTAAAGCACCGCATGAAGAGCTGCAGATGATTTCACTGCGCTTATTTCAACAACAGCAGAAAAATAATGAGCCTACGTTTGATTATGTTTGTTGTTCATTGCTTTGAGAAAAATATGAAAAGGGTTCATATTACATGTTTCTTCAGTCCCAATTACTTATATGTGCCAAAAGTGTCGTTGTTAAATTATTAAAAAAAAAGCATTAATATATACATAAAAGTATAACTTTATATTCATATCCAGCTGTGAGAAATATTGTCTTGTTTTTGGTGAATATTGGTAAAAGCCTTAATCACGTCTTTGGTTCTCGGGCCCTGAGATTCTCATCTTTGATGATTATTTTTTAGTGTTTTTGCTTATTTTCTGTTACAAAGTACCACGGCTTCCCCTGATGGGAATGTATAACTGTTCCAAAAAAGTCTGGACTTCCACTGGGAAGGAAATATGGAGATAAGACCTCTTGGAACATTATTGAAATACCTCTAATGTAGAAGAACAGCCTTTGGTTGCTCAAATAATCTTTCTGTGAACCGCTCGTAAAGTATCCTGTTTTTTCTTAATATGAAGTTTATACATCATGGTACTGTTTTATCTTATTTAGTGTAGTAAAATAAGAGAATGTAAAACAATGTATCACTACGATATTGTTAAGCAGTAATTTTTATGTTTTTTGTATTCTATTCCGTTTTAAAACTTTAATGACAGGCAGAAAAAGATCAATAAATCATTTTAAAAATGCATTTATTTTTGTGTTGCATCTTATTTGTTGTAAGACACGATTCATGTTTAGTTCAGGAAATTGGATTAATTTATTTTAAATAAAAACATTTAGTGTGGAAAAAAATTCAAATTTATAAAAAAATCAGAATATAAGAATATGAACTACAAAAGATTTATGTGCTTTATTGCACATTTATCAGCTTCATTTCCTCTTAAGTTTTTTTGTCTTTGTTGACTGACTTTGGGAAAGTGAAAAAGTCTCTGGTCACTGCAAACAACAGAGAACAGCAATGCTTTATTACAGCTTGTGATCCGATGTGAAGAAGAAGAAGAAGAAGAAGAAGAAGAAGAAGAAGAAGAAGAAGAAAGAGGCGTTGTTGTCATCAGGGTTTCTGTCTTTCAGATTTTGGAAACATAAACTCGGTTCTTCATCAGTCAGAGTTGATATAAAATCCTCTCCGTTAGTGTTTAGTGAGTTTTGTGAACAGATGTCACAGCCAGGCTGCTGGAAGTAATGTTGACATCCTCAGTCTGGATGATGGTCGAACAGTTCACCGCAGAGCTGGAAGACACAATGGAGTTTGATGTTCTTTCTGTTGATGGAGGGCTTTGTGCAGACGACTCTGATAATGACAGATTTTGATAGATTAGTCTCAACACACACACTTCTGGTTTATATTTATAGGAGATTGATATTTTAAATGGAACTAAATGTTCCTATTTCTCTTCTCACCATAGACTGTAAGATTGAAACTGGTGTAGCTGGTCCCACTGATGATGACTGTTAGTTTATAAACGCCCGAGTCTGTGATTGTGGTGTTTGTGATGGTTAGAGATCCGGTTTGATCCAGTTTCAGTCTGTCTCTGAATCTCTCATCAGGACCTTCATACGTCGAGTTTGTGTCCGTGAGTCTGCTGACTTCAGCTATTCGAGTGCCTCCGAACATCCACTGTACCAACAGATATTTCTGAGTTTCAGTGACATCAGAGTTTAGAGTGACAGAATCTCCCTCCATCACCGACACTGACTTCACTTCATCCGTCACATCTAGAGAACAAACGATGAGATGTTTGTTATTAATGAACAGCTGTCAGTTATAGTTATCAGTGATTTGTATTATGCATGCAATTTCTTTGGTGATTGTTGAATATATTTCAGTAAACCTTTAAAGAATAACACTAAAGTTCAATGTGTCTCCAGCTCTCACTTTCATGAGGAAACAGAAGTGAAATTACACAATGTGTGTTTATTTGTTTTTAGATCAGACTGATTTAAAGCTAATATGAAAATTTTGCTTTGGATTTTCTTCCTTTAAAATTCTCAGCAGGTCCCAAAACTAATAAATACGTTTGTAAAGATATTAAAGAGATCAGAAATTGAGAAACATTTGATGAAAACCACCGTAATGCAATGTGTTTAAATTGATAAAGCTGAATTAAAAACACTAATAACTTACCAACCAGACGCCACAGGCACACAGAGAGTAAAATAAAAGCATTAATCATATTCCTTGGTAGTTTGTCAGACACTGTTTTCACGCAGAAACTCACTCTGATACGAGCACTGAATGTCTATAGGGTCGCTAAAGGCGCTTCTTGTGGTTGTCTTTCTAGAGGATGTCATGCAAAGTTTTTTTCACTGAATGCACTTAAAGAGGCATGCGTTTTACTGTAGCCTATGAAGAGAAGTCCATAAAATGAAATACATTTTTTTAAATTATGTTAGTTGTTATGGAATTCCAAATCTGCCAAAATTAATAAATAAACGCAGAAATATTATAATTATATTATAAAAATAAATAAATAAACACAAATACAAAATATACTGTATAATTGTATTTGCTCCCACATTTTTACGTACATTTTGAATATAATTATTTTCGTACATAACTGTATTTTCCCCTCATATTCTGAACGTATTTATTAATTGTATATGTACTTATGTCTGCATGTATTTGATTTCCACATGCATTTATGTCGTGAGGCAGGGACACTAGGACCTGGGGGAGAATCGTGTGAGACAACGGAAAGGGTGAGAGGATTAATAACTGTCGCATAAATAAGATCATGAGAAAGATTATTTTAAATGGAGATAAATGTCAGTAGAATGTTAACGGGACTCTTTGATTGTTCAAGAGATAATGATGATGAAGATGAAGATGATAGCAATGGATAAGCTACTATGAATAGGATTAGATTTGTTCTTAAATATATTGAAGGTAACTTTTCAAGAAACTAATGAAAATTTAAGTGAAACTGAAAATAAATAAATTTCGTGCAAAATGTTCTAATTTCTTTTTAATTCACTGCATGCTCTGCTAACTGTTTTCTCCTCGCTCTTTCGTTGATCTGGACTTTTAAATGAGCTTCTAGAGTTTTAATTTAAGCTTTTGAAATGTTCGTTTTCACGTTTCTTCCTTGGTGGGCTGGGCTAACAGATGTGTGTTCTTATTGGCTGCCGACTTTGTGATTGACAGCTTCTTGACCAGTCAGGGATGACGTCAGTGTGTTGCGTTGTTTTGAGTGTAACGGATTCTTATTTCATTTTAGCGACATACATTGAGGAGTTTTCTTTTTGAATTTCATCTATATTTATTTTCTTCTGTAATACATTGTTGAGCGTTATTTTGAAATGCACAGACGAATGATATAATCAATCGTCGTTGTTATGATGATACTAGAGAATTGTAAGTCAGTCATTTTTAAGTTAAAAAAGATAAACGTTCAGGGTCTGATAAAGGTTAAAGATAAAGATTCACTCAGGTAGTGTTAGATAATATTTTGTCATCATACGTAAGAAAGTTAGTCTGTGTTTGTTGACGCTGTTTGTGATTGGGCGGGGTTCAAAGACATCGAGCATAGCGGATATTAAAAACAACTTAATTCATCGTCTTTATTGAATTCATATTCTTCATAACACTACACAACATGCGGAATATGTTATCCGTCTTTCTGGTCTTCTTTTTAATCTACGGTAAGTTTTTTTCTTTCGGTTTCCAAATACATACGAAGTTGTAATGATCATTTCTACGTCAAATGCATGGAAATTAATAATGAAACTAACATTTATGAATAATTCTGGAAAGTTAGGTAGTCACATTAACTCACACATATATAGCTAAAACGATGTCTGGTACCAACAGTGCACAATAGAAAAAAATATAAAGAGTATTTGTTGGAAAGGTATTTGTTTATTTTCTGGAAAGGAAAAGGAAAAAAATACAGACACCCGAAGCTGCCCTGCAGAGTGTGACAAAGAAGGAAGAGCTGCTCCTACATTTATATCTCTAACTTTCAAGCAGTTGTAGTTTTCCATTCCTTATCAGGAACACATTGCCCTCTTGAAAACCTTGAACTTATTTCTTCCCCTCCCATGATGGTCATTACATTTTTGTGGCTCTTTGTCCAAAGAATTAATGTCACACAATAATCAAGAATCAAAACCTAACCATGGATTAAAAAAATGTACAAATTTATTTTACAGACATTAAA
Organism: Rhodeus uyekii; assembly: GCA_037043235.1. Classification (NCBI taxonomy): domain Eukaryota; kingdom Metazoa; phylum Chordata; class Actinopteri; order Cypriniformes; family Acheilognathidae; genus Rhodeus; species Rhodeus uyekii. The sequence goes on from JAWRVZ010000523.1 coordinate 159,369, forward strand.
TAGACATCTAAAAAAGTTATTTCTGATTTTCAGATTTAGAGTAAGTGTAAAACTGACACATTAAAAACGTTTCTCAGACGTTTGTGCCAAAGACCCTCATTAAACAAAGCACTGAACATTAAAATGTGATGCTTTTGTCAGCTTTTGACTAACAAAAAGCCTATTTGATACCTGTTTTCATAGTTAACGCCCCATTTTCATAGATAGAATTTGATTTAAAAACGTACTTCCCAGTTGTGCAATAAACTCTAATTCTATAATTCTTTATTGTTTCTCTTTGATACACTAAGGATAAACAAATGAGAAAAAAAATGTTAGTCAGTTGCAGTGAGACAAATAAAATATTTATTTTCTAGCTACAATCTTAAAAGTCTTAATGCAGTTGCTTATCAAGTATATTTATCTCGTTTTTATGCCTTGCTATTATTGTGTACGCTCTTAAATTTCATATTCTTTTCACAATCTGGGTGTGTTTCCCGAAGGAAACAACGGTTGCAAGTTCTGTCATTACCTATAGAGTTCAAGGGAATGACTGTAGTTGGCTAATGATGCTTTTAGGATGCGCACCCAGAACAGAAATACAAAATCTTTCTGTCTTTTCAGCCTCTCACATAATGATTTCTGTTGAATTTGTTTGCTGAAATGACTCTGGTTTCACTATAACTGGATCTGATTGTTGTTCAGGTGTGTCTGGAGCAGAGACTGAAGAAACTGAGTCAGTGTCAGTGATGGAGGGAGATTCTGTCACTTTACACACTAATCTTTCTGAAATCCTGAATGATGATACTATTCTGTGGATGTTTGGACCTAAAGACTCTCTCATAGCTCATGCAAAGAGAAAGGGAGACTTCACTTCAATTTATTTCACCGATGATGTTAGATTCAGAGGCAGATTACAGGTGGACCAAAAGACTGGATCTCTCACCATCAGAAACACCAGAATCAAACACTCTGGACAATATAAACTCTCCATCTCTAGAGTAAAGACTACAACTAAGATTTTCAATGTTACTGTCTTTGGTGAGTATTAAGTTTTTCTTTATTACAATGATCATGTGTTTTTAACCCTGGTTTATATTTTCATGTTTCATACAATTCGTAATTACTCTGGGTTAGTATTTATGAATTTCAAACCACACATTTGAATATCTTATAAATGTGGGTCAATGACAAATAAAGAGTATTATTATTTAATTAAGAGTAAAAAGTATTTAAAAAATATATTTAAAAGTGTTTAAATTTGCTGTTGTTTACTGTTTTTGTGTCAGGTGATGCGTGAATAAGTAATTATTTGCAACTGCCACTCATATAAAGTGGGGCTAATTTTTCTTCACTTGATATGAGTGGCATCTAAAATAAATGTTTAAAAAATCATGAAAATGATTGTGTGTAAAAAAATTTTGTCTTCGAATAATAATAAAAAATAGAATAATAATAGGCGATCTTATCTTAAATTTATTAGTTATTTAGTTGTTGTTTTTTTATATAGTTTTTTTTTTTTTTGTTCATTTCAGTATAGTAATCCCTAATCTCGGTTAATGTGGACCGGAAAATCTGCGATGCACTGAGACCGCGAAACTTGAACCGCGACGTAGCGAGGGATTACTGTAATGCCACCAACTTCCAGGTTGCACCACCTTACTTTTGCAACTAATCATACATTAGCTTTTTTTTAGCCTCATGCATATAATTTTAAATACAATAAAGAAGTTTGATACAATAACATTTTCCCAGTGTTGCATTGGTTGTAGCAACTGACATGTAAATTGTAACAATTTAGTTTAGCTGTTTACATCATTATTTGAGAGAGATCTACAAACCTTTTCGCTCTGCCACAATGATCAGTTGGGCTTCACTGGATGATGCACGACCTGACATCACAGGGATCTGAGACACCAAAACATAAAATAATGATTATTATTTGAATATATTGAAAATGGATTGAATCTAAATAGGTTTTGTAGAATAAATAATTTCCAGACTTTGCAATACATAATCAGGAGTTCATAATCTAATCTAGACTAACCTTTTTTATTAACACTGCTTGTTTTGTAGGTGTGATTGGTAAAAAAGATGGAGTGAAGTCAGTGTCAATATCAGTGACAGAGGGAGAGCCGGTCACTCTACACATTGATCCTGAAAAGCACAAAGATGCTCTGCTGCTGTGGAGGTTTGGAGATGAAGGTTCCCTCCTGGCTAAATTCGATGTTGAAACTAACGAGATCTCATTAAATGATGCTGATGAGAGATTCAGAGACAGACTGGAGCTGGATCATCAGACCGGATCTCTGACCATCATGAAAACCAGAATCACAGACTCAGGACTTTATGAAGTACAAATCAGAGGCAGTAAGAGTTCACAGCAGTTCCTTCTTTCTGTCAATGGTGAGTAACTGTGAGTAACTGTGAGCAAGTGTTTTAATGTAATGGTGTACACGTTATTATTAGAATATGTTTGATCAGATTTTCACATTGACTGATACCTTCACTCTCTCTTAATAGCCGTCCCAGATCCACTTCTTTCTAAAGGTGCTAAAGCAGGGATAGGTGTTGGTGTTTTGTTTGCTGTTCTGCTGCTCATGGTTGCAGTGGCTGCTTTGATTTACAGTTGCTGGTCGATCTCTGAATTAAAAAAGAAAGTGGGTAAGTATTATATACTTTAAACAGGATTTCTATCTCCCCCAAATCTTTGCAGAACTTAACAGAAGGGTGGGCACAGGACTGCAGAGTTAAGCGTCAACCCTAATTTAATACACACTTCAGTCTTATTTGAAAACTTATTTGAAAAGGTATGTGGGTTGGAGCAGGGATCAAACTGAACTCTGCAGAACTTTGGGAAAACTGAGTTTTGCATCACTGTTCAAAGGTGTCAGCTGTCATGTCATCAAGAGTTGCCAAAGGCTGTCTCATTTTCAAGGATATTTATAAGGCAGACTTTGGGGCACTCCACTCCACACTTGTAGTCTTGGCCACTTGAGAGTGCATGCACAAGGTCTGAAAAATGCCAGGAACATCTATTTCACAGTGAAGTATTGAGCGCTTGGTGTTTTTTAATGGTTGCCCAAAGTTGTGGAGGGGTGGGACAAATACAACACCAACCAACTACCACAATCTGCTTGTACAATGTGAACAGATGGCAACAAGCATGATAAAGGAAAAAACATAAAACAAGAGTCAGAAGAAATACTTTACATTGTATCAACATTTTTATGTAGAAACATTTTTTATATCTGTTAACTGAGATACTAGTAACACTTCTGCGGATATTCTGTATCAAAGCAAGCAAATCATCTTAACTGGAAATAATGCTGCGCAGACAAAACACACTTTCAACAGAGCACCTAGCGTTTTCAGCTGGCAAAAAATGTTTTAGTGCACACACAGCCTAAGTGTATCCCGTCATTTAACACGTTTGGGAACTCACCTGCCCCAATTTCGTGTCATATATGGGATAGCTTGCTAAAACTTGTTAATTCAATTAAATATAAGTAATACATATAAGTACATTATACAAAAGTAATTTGTGGCAAAACGTTATCAAAACGTTATCAAAACAAAACGTTATCTTTTGTTTTGGTGTAATTTAATAACTTAACACTAAAGTGCCAATAATGTAAGCCACTGGGAGACTGCAGAAGGTTGTTTGCAATAATAGCAAGCCAGTTCATATAAAGATTTTTAATACAAAGTGTTTTTCCAAAATTAAGTTTTAATAAGTAATCAAGTGTAATATAGCCATGCACACTTAGACTGTCTTATTATAATATTTAGTGCTGAGGAGTCTACCCTACAATCCTCAGCAGGACTAGACTAGAACAGACAAAGCCTCACTAGGATGCAGCCTTCCATTTAAGAAGCATCTGATTTTTAAGTGATCCTAAACACATTGATTAGCTGTGTAGGGGAATTTACAGTTAAAGACCAGAGGAGCCAATATGATGAATGAAGAGCAGGAGCCAGAAGTGCAGTCAATTGAAGAACATTTAGTGAAGTTTAATTTTCAGTTTAATCAGCAGAAGCTTCAGGTCTCACAAGGAGTTCGTAGGCCGCCTCACATACAATAACATTGTTACAGCAATTATACTCCAACAGAGGCTACTAACTACATCAATGATGACGGTTAAATGATTCTGATTGGCTAAGAACGAAAGAGAAACAAGACTAGTAATTTTCCACACAAGAGCAGACAGTCTGAAGCAGATCTTTGTCGATCTTTTGCCTTTTATGGAGTGGTTGATGGATGAATGTACAGCAATTAAGATGTCAACCTGCACAATAACAAACATTTCTCTTTTCTATTTATGTTTGTAACTGTGACAGTTGAAGAGAAGTCAGCGAAGGAGGGAGAATTAGTCACTCTAAAACACGGTCTTACTGGAATACAGGGTACTGATAAAATACAGTGGTTCTATAAAACTGAAGACAATTGCATTGCTAAAATAATTGGAGGGAGCATAATGCCATTGGAAGGAGCTGATGGAAGATTCAGAAGCAAACTGAGGCTGGATGGAACTGGAAATCTGGAAATCAGTAACATCAGAAGCATTCACTCTGGTCTCTATATACTAAAGATCAGCAGCAGCAGCAGAAGAAACACCATAAAAACTGAATACAAGAAATTTTTGGTTGCTGTCAGTGGTAAGTATATTTTAACTTGTGTGTTAATGATCATGTACTAGTGAACAGTTAAGACAGTTATTTAGCCTTTGTTTTTTTGTTGATTTAGTGAGCAAGACTTCACTAAACCTCATTTGCATCGTACCTCTCATCCAGAAAATCCAATAAAAACTTTGTCACCTTTCAAATAATGTCCTGTTTATCACATAATTTAATTCAGATGATAAATGTGGTTTTGGGGTGGTTTAATGTGGTGTGGCAGATCCTTGTAGTTCAAGCTGCAGCATGCAGTGCGCGTGAACCAATAATATTTTCCGCTTTACCACTAGATATAAATAAAATGAAAACAAATGGACATTAAAAGGTCAGTTGAAAAAAAGTTCAACTTATTGAAACGAATCCTGTCTTGTGTAATTGCCGAATGGGTGTTTCAACAGCTGGAAGATGTTAAATAACTATAGTTGAGGACATTTTGCAACAATAAATAATCATTATGTCATATTTTACTTGGGCAGCTTTAAATGTATGTGATGTTAAAACTGCAAAAAATTCAATCAGTCACTTGTTTTATTTATTTATTCATTTTGTTGTATTTCTATGTGCTCCTGTGACATTAAGATGAGAAAGTGCCAGTGGAAGTGGGAGGTTCTGTCCCTCTAGACACTGAAGCTGAAATAGAGCAAGGTGATCTAATACTGTGGACGTTTGGAGCTGAAAACCGTCTCGTTGTTAAAGCTGATTCAACAGCAACTGATATTAGTGAGAGATTCGGAAACAGACTGGAGCTAGACAACGAGACTGGAAATCTGACCATCACAAACATCGAAACCACAGACGCTGGACATTATAAACTACAGATCATCAATAAAGATCAGACCACATTCAAGAGATTCAATGTGATTGTCACTGGTGAGTAGAGCATTTGTCAATAGCTAAAAAAGTCAAAATACCACAATTTTTTTTTGTGATATATATACATGATATCCTGAAGATGCTGTTTGTGAGCAAACAGAGCAAAAATGTAAGTCTTTATTCATTGATAATCATATAGTATATTCTGAAGCAAAAGTGATTTATGTTGTATAAATACTACATTTGTATTTTTCAGCATGTTTAGGGACACTTGAGATTATCTTCAGCATCATCCATATGTAAATGTTGGCTATACACAGGAAAACTGTTTCTTTCGCTCTACTTTTTTTACATTTCTATGATAGTCTCTGTATTTTCTTTCAGATTCCACAAGACAACAAGAGAATGAATCAGCAATTGTAGAGATGCCTCTGTTGAATAGAGAGTAACCTGAAGCAGCAGAGTGCAGTTTTTGAGATAAGACACGCATACCAGTGTCAATCACTTTGACATCATCGACAATCAAGCTCAATAACAGATTTTTTCTTTTATGAGAGCACATGGGTAACAGCAGGTTTCAGAAGACACGTGTTGAGCTGAGATTCTCCTACAGACTCTAATCTCACTCCTGAAGAACTACCGATGACGGATGAAGCCCAAGACTCAAAGTTAATGTTTCCCTGTCTGGACTCCTTTGACATTTTCAAATGATCCATTTTGCTACAATTATCAAATGTGGAATAGCTGAAGATACATCTCACTACATCGGAACTAATTCCAGACAGTCAACGCAGAAATAGGCAATCATGTAACAATTTGGTACTTAAAAAGAAAAAGTACATTGTAGATTATGAGAGTGCTGATTTTCGTCCTTACATAAATATTCATTTACTTGTTACTTTAATTTTTTCATATTTTATTATTTCTCTGTTACTGATGGTTATGTTGTAAGCTATGCTATGCAGCTATGCTGTAGTAAGGCAGATAGAGAAGAAATAAGAGAATGATATAAGATAATAAGATAAATATTTTAAATTCATCATCATCATCATCAGCTGCCAAATGTTTGGAAACATTACAGTCGTTTAAAATTTTTGAACCTTTTTAAAAAACGGGTTCTGGCGAGTGTTCTGCTCACCAAGGCTGCATTTTTTTTTTTAAGAAGCAGTAAAAAGAATAATATTGTAAAATAGTATTGCAATTTAAAACAGCTCTTTTATATTGTATGTATATTAAATAATTAAACATTTCTATATTTGCTATAAAATATCATTTATTCCTATGATCAAAGCGTCAGAGTCACATGATCATTCAAAAATCATTCTAATATGACGATTTAATGCTCATGAAACATTTCTGATTATTATCAATGTTGAAATCAGTTCCGCTGCTTCCTATTTTTGTGGAATTGTGTGAATTATCTTCATGTTCCGTCAGTCCAAATGTTTCTGCTTCTTATTTTTCAGCTGGTACATTGAATAGCTGAATACAAATAAGGGATTTCTTTGAAGTTCATAAGTTATTACTTCACAAAATTAGTTTTGGATTTTCTGTGAGAGAGTGACCTCTGGCTTCCAGTGTGAATGTTGTATGTTCAGATCACCTCGTTTTGGATAAACGGCAGATCATGCATAGACCATCTTGTCTCTGAATTTAAATCTTGATTAATTCACATTGGCTTTTGCATGGAAACACTTGAACTGGATAACGGATGCAGGCCAGTAAGAGTTGTGCGGGTAAACCTCACCGCTGATCTCAAGATTCAAATGTTAATCACTGAGGCGCACTAGTATGGAAATAAATCAATGACAAATGTATTTGAAACAAAAAAGCTTGTTAAATTGCATTAAATGGAAAACAACTACATTGTATTAACCGTGCTTGCAATTGAATACATTGTATTTTAAGGGCTTGCCCTTTTATGGGCTGAAATTCAACATTGTTGTATATTTAAGCTGTGAATATTTCATTTAAAAATAAAAAGCAATGATTAAATCAATAATCCATATTCACCTTTCAGATTTTACCTCCAAAATATTATTAAATCTGATTAAGAGATGTAACCCTGCTGGAGAGTCTCCTCGATATACTCCTCCATGGTCTGTTCAGGGATGAAAAGTGAGTGGGTTTTCCCGCTGGGCCCTGACTCAAGGTCAATAGTACAGTCTCATGGTCTGTGTGGAGGAAGTTAAGAGGCTCGTGTCAGGGTGAAGACGTTTTCGAATGTGGAGCTTCCAGAACCAGCGGAGTGAAAGCCTTGACATGGAGACCAGACAGCAAGACTAGATGAATATAACCTCTGCAGAGGGTTCTTCCTGCTACTGATTGGACCTTATAAGGAGTTAGAGTTGAGGTCTTATGGAGGTTGAGCTTCCTGCAGAGCTGTCCAGAGATAAAGTTACTGACTGACCCAGAGTTAAGGATGCTGATCTGTCATTGGAATGTTGTAATCAGTGGGGAAAGTTTGAGGAAAGGCATGAGGAGATTATGCTAGTCTGTATTGTCTTTCAGAAATGTATTTGATTTGCTTTTCAGAAAGGACAAATTATTCAGCATACCACATCTTCAAGAGAGAAAAATCAACTTATTGAAAAACTAAGAAAAATGTAACTTAATGCCATAATAGTTAAGTATTACAGGATGCACATACACAAGGGTATGTGAGAAATAGCAATTATATTTGAAGGATCTCTCATATAAGTATTACTAGTATTATTGTTGTTTCTGTCGTTCGTTGAGGCTTCTCACTCGGGGGTGGGGTGGGGCATCTTCAGGTCAACAGCCACAAAACACCGAAGAACAGGAAGTGGAGTCTGGCTGTGCGTCGAGACGCACCTTTTTCTGTTCTATTTCTTTCAAGGGTAAAATGATACCCGGTTTTCTTTAAACGCCATTCTCATCGTTGGGAAAACTCGTAATTGTTAGGCGCTGTAATGTCTCTCCGTTAGAGTCAGTTTTTTTGTTTTGTTTTATAATTGCGTTTAATGTTCAGGGTCGTCAATCTCAGGTGCGGATTTTGGATGAAAACGGCAGAGATTCAGCAGAACTTCTCAAAAATCTCAAAAGAAAATCTCAAAGAAATCTCATCTTTATTCAATTCAGATTCTTCACAGCTCAACACAAAACATGTGGAGTGTGTTGCTCTTTTTCTTATTGTTTTCACACGGTAAGTGTTTACTTTCGGTTTCGATTGATTTTTTTTTTGTAGACAGGATTTATGATTATTTCTATGATTTCAATATTTGATGACGACAGAAGAAGTAACAAATTCATTAGGGTGACTAAAATTAATGGAGGAAAACTGTTTTTATCTACTAGACGCATGTAGGCCTGTTTTAGAAGTAACATGAAGCATCAGAGCGTTTTATTCGTATCACTTGAATAAATGATTGGATAAACAAGTTGTGACACGTCTAAGAATCTGTTTGACAGCACAATTAGACAAAAGTTTTATTTTCAAGATACAGTATTAAACACTTATTCCAGTATTGATAGTTTTCACATTTTCAAACATAGTTTTCACATTTTTCAAACAAGAGTAACCCAGTTTATGTTTGTCTTTTCAGCAGCTCACACAATGATTTCTGTTGAATCTGTTTGCTGAAATGACTCTGGTTTCACTATAACTGGTTCTGATTGTTTTTTCAGGTGTGTCTGGAGCAGAGACTGAAGAAACTGAGTCGGTGTCAGTGATGGAGGGAGATTCTGTCACTCTATACACTAATCTTTCTGAAATACAGAATGATGATACTATTCTGTGGATGTTTGGACCTAAAGACTCTCTCATAGCTCATGCAAGGAGAAAGGGCGACTTAACTTCAGTTTCTTTCACTGATGAAAATGTTGGATTCAGAGGCAGATTACAGGTGGACCAAAAAACTGGATCTCTCACCATCAGAAACACCAGAATCAAATTCTCTGGACAATATAAACTCTCCATCTCTAGAGTAAAGACTACGATAAAGATATTCAATGTTACTGTATTTGGTGAGTATTACGTTTTTTCTTTATTACAATGATCATGTGTTTTTAACCCTGGGTTGTGTTTTCATATGTCACACTATTCTTAATTACTCTGGGTTAGTATTTATAAATTTCAAACTACACATTTGAATATCTGATACATGTGGGTCAATGACTAATAAAGTTTGAAAAAAATGGTATATATTTTATATATATATATATATATATATATATATATATATATATAGAGAGAGAGAGAGAGAGACAACCCAAAACATTCTGACAACATGTTCTATCTGAAGTGTAAGACAATATTCATTCCTACTATATATAAATACAGTGGAGTTCACTTATCTCGAGTCACGGTTAACTCGTCAATACTATTATGTCTACGTTTTTGAAGTGTAACCGCCAAACTCCCAATTTGTCTTATTTTCTTGTGGGTTATGTCGATTCTGTTTTGTGGCCGAATCTTAGTATCTCGAGCAAAAACGAGGGACATATATGCCACTTCACATGGTTATCTCGTGACTGAGAGTTCACTGCGCATGCGCTGAGTTCGCGTTGCACGTGGTTCGCGGTCTCCGCACAGCAGATTACGCCCTGATGCAGGCAGAGCAGATCTTCACTCCTCCACGTGCAAATGAAACGCGGATGTCCGGCGAGCCACCGCTGGCTGATTACGCAATGGCAATACAGGATGTCAAATGTTCTTTGTCTAAAAAATAATTACATCACTGCACAAATATAAATTGCTGCATTTGTTTGACTCACACAGCCTCAGTCACGTACTCTCATCCACTGTGTGTGTGCGCCTGTCTGTGACAAAAGCTAACTAGCTGGCTTGTTTATCATGTCTCAGTCAAAACTGAACACCCAAAAATACAGGAAGGAGTAGGAATCAAACCCTGAATTCCAAGGCTGCTTAAAGCTGTTTATTGGTGATAATACATGGGCATATTTGTTAGACAGACAGAACAAGAAAGTATTCAATCTAGAACAACCACATAACGCGCAGGCACGCACGCGCACACACACAAACACATCCCTGTTTCTGGTTCTGATGTGAGCTCTGCTCAGTGCCGCTGCGGATTGAAGAACGGATTGAAGGTTATTAAAAAACGATACGAAGGCAAATTTGTTGAGAAAGCACATTAGACAAGCAGAATACAAAGTATGCAATCTAGTACAGCGTGACGACCTCACGAATATGTTATGCTTGTTTACGCTGTGAGTGAAATTGTTTGCAATGTTGGAGAATATAATTAAATGTTTGTATTGAGAATGGAAGGTGTTTTTTATTGTATTCTGGTAAATCTCTGCTGTTAGTTGGTGCACATATGCCTTTTGTTGTTAGCAAACATATACAGTAAATTTTTAAAGTATGCCGATCGCTTCATCAAATAAAACGCCATATTGGGTGTTGGTTCTCTCACTAAACCAGGGGTCGGGAACCTATGGCTCGTCAATAGAAGAAATTTTAGTGAAGTTTAGTTTGCAGTTTCATCAGCAGAAGCTTCAGGTCTCACAAGGAGTTTGTAAAGTTCAATTATAAGTGGAAAAAAACAGCTCTCAATTCTGATATTTTCTTACGTTTGTGAATTCTAACTTTAAAATGTACATCAAAGTAGACGGAGCAACTTTTCTCTATTTCCTGATATGACGAGACACTCACGGGCAGGTGACTTATACGTATACAATTTCTTGTGAAAACCAACCCACTAGGTCTAATATATAAATGCTTATAATGCTTATAACGGGGTTATCATAGTGAATCATAGTATATCTAACAATTTTATTACAAGTACATTTTATTTACATTTATGCCTTTGGCAGACGCTTTTATCCAAAGCGACTTACATTGCATTCAAGGAACACACTGACCCACTTCTTGCTTTCCCTGGGATCAAACCCATGACCTTGGTGTTATAAACACCAATACTCTACTGACTGAGCTACAGGAAAGCTTTTTATTTTATCTCACAATTAAGCTTATAAGTTATAAAGTTTCCGTTATAAAGAAATGGTGTGTTTGACCAGCTGCAGAGAAACTTTCTGCCAGGCAACAATCAAGTGAGAAATCCTGAGTGGCTTTGACACACATTCCATCAGCACTGTTAGTCAACCATGCTGAGATTTCCAGTCCGAGAATGGTTTGTAATCCTGGCGTGTCGAACCATGCTCAAGTAGAACCGTTTATACTGTTCTTAGAACTGTTTGGCCTGACGATGGACAAGCAACTAATGGACTGGGTTTTTTAATTATTTGGTCATTTTAAACGCATATTTGTTCAAACCACACATTTGAATATCTGACACATGTCTGTGTGTGTGTAAGCATTTATTGAGTGCGAGTTTCCAGAATTTGCACAACAAAACCAGGTTTCCATGATTAACTCTTTTTGAAATTTGTCAAGTGCTGTGAAACACATTTTGTTAATGTTTTGCTTGTTTTGTAGGCACGGTTGATGAAACAGATGGAGTGAAGTCAGTGTCAATATCAGTGATTGAGGGAGAGCCGGCCACTCTACGCATTGATGCTGAAAAGCACAAAGGTGCTCTGCTGCTGTGGAGGTTTGGAGACGAAGGAATCCTTCTGGCTAAAATCGATGTTGAAACTAACGAGACGTTATTAAAAGATGCTGATGGGAGATTCAGAGACAGATTGAAGCTGGATCATCAGACGGGATCTCTGACCATCATGAACACCAGAATCACAGACTCTGGACTTTATCAACTACAGATCAAAGGGAGTGAAAGTTCACAGCAGTTCCTTCTTTCTGTCAATAGTGAGTAACTGTGAGCAAGTGTTTCACTGTTATGGAACGCACAGTATTATTAGCATATATTTGAAGTCATTTCACTGTCTCTCTTTATAGCTGTCCCAGGTCTTTCTTCGGGTGCCATAGCAGGAATTATTTTGGTTCCTTTTCTGCTGCTTGTGGTTGCAGTTGCTGGTCTGATTTACTATTTCCGCAGGGCCAAGAGATTCAAAGAAAGAATGGGTAAGTATTATACAATTTCCATTTCCTCCAAACTTGCTATAACTTTCATTATACTGCATACTCAATATGTTATAATCATTATTTTTCCATTTCTAACCATTCATGCAGAAAATAAATTCCAGTACAGCACTATGAACAAATTACAGTGGAGTTCGGTTATGTCGCCGGCCTCGGGGGTTACAAAAAAGCATCAAGATAACCGTTTAGCGGGATAACCAACACCCAATATATCTATTTATTAGATGAAGTGATTGGCATGCTATAAAATGTACATACACTGTATATGTTTTCTAACAACAAAAGGCATATGTGCACCAACTAACATCAGATATTTAACAGTATACAATAAAACACTTTCGATTTTTGATACAAACCTTTAATTATATTCTCCAACATTGGAAGCACAATTTCGCTCACAGCGTAAATAGTCATAACATATTCGTGAGGTCATCACGCTGTACTAGATTGCATACTTTCTTGCATTCTGCCCGTCTAATGTGCTTTCTCAACAAATTCAGCTTAGTCCTGTCTTTTAATAACCGTTTTCCCGCAGCGGCGCTGAGCAGAGCTCACATCAGAGCAAAAGCAGAATATGTGTGTGTGTGTGTGTTTATTCATCTAAGCCTCACACTCATGGGTCATTACCGATCATTACTGACCAATGTCAAAATTTTTGAGAAAACCAATCAAATCAGAGAAGGCGGGCTTTATGTGCACAAAGAAGCGCGTCAAGCTTTGGGATGTGGGTAGACCCACGGTATCTCTGTGCTTTCACTTCAGAGAGTCCTGCGCTGTGAGTAAAGCGTCACTGACAGAGCGACCAGGACCTCGATCCACAAACTCAGCGCATGCGCAGTGAACTAGGTACGCTCATGACTCAAGAGATAACCGTATGAAGTGGCGAATTTGTCAGAGATATTTGCTCGAGATATTAGTGTTCAGTGACATTAAGGAATCGACATTAAGGAATTGAAAATGCTAAGACAAATAGGGAGTTTGGCGGTTCCACTTCAAAAACGTCGACATAATAGTATTGGCGAGTTAAACGTGACTCGAGAGAAGTGAACTCCACTGTGTAATGTTTTGAATTTTCATTTTAGATTTTTGTTTAACTGTGGTAGAGAGTTTTATGTTGCAGTCTATTTGTCCATTAAAATACCTTACTCTCCTTACTCTTGTAATAAAAACAGCATCAACTACACAATACTTTTACAACATTTCAAATCCCTTAGTTCTCGCCCTCTCCGAAAAGCCAAACCAGTGTTGATTGTTGCTTGGTTGACTTTTTGCAGATAGATGCTCCTCTGTTCTGTTTGTTTAAAACGGTGATTCCCCAGAGGTTGGAGATTTAGCTGCTCCATGACAACCTTTCACGCATTTTTTGACAGTTAACCAATGACTCTTTTCTCCACACGCATCACAGTTCTATATTTCCTGATCTAAAGAGAGACTCATGGCCGAGTGATGCATGTATGCAAAAACCTGTGAAAATCATCCCGCTAGGTCTAAAATATAAACACTTATAACGTATTACCATAGTGAATCAGGGTAAGACAAAAACATGAAGAAGACATTTTGAACAAAAAAAAACTTACATAGTGTACCTTTTTACTGAAACCCTGGTCAAATTACCAATGAAAGTTCCTTCCATGTAAAATTGACACAATACACACATATACACACTTTATTTTTGTAACTCCTTTTATGTATTTATTAGTCCTTAAAATGAAATGGGATGTAGTTGGGGGAAAACAAATTTCAACATCATGTTTTGTTTAACAAAATAAAGGCATACAAAACATCTTGCAAAATTTCCAACTGTTTGGTAGTGTTGCAGCCCATTCCAACCTGACTTTCACTCAAATTAACTCATGGAATATGGACTTTATGGTGTGGTTGCTATGAATAAATGTAATTTAAATGTCCACCTGCACAATCATAAACACATTTCTTTTCTCTGTTTCCATGTGTAACTAACAGGTGAGAAGAAAGAGACAGTGATGGAGGGAGAACCTGCCTTTCTACAAACTGGTCTTACTGAAATACAGGATAATGATAAGATAGAGTGGTTCTATGAAACTGAAGACAATTGCATCGCTGAAATCATTGGAGGGACCACAAAGCTAATGGAAGGAGCTGATGGAAGATTCAGAAGTAAACTGAAGCTTGATGATGGAACTGGAGATCTCACTATCAGTAACATCAGAACCATTCACTCTGGTCTCTATAAACTAAAGATCAGCAGCAGCAAAAGCACCACATGGAAGAGATTCAGTCTGACTGTTACTGGTAAGTGTATCAGCTCTTACAATAAGTTAATGATCATGCAAACAGTTTAGATGTAAACAGTTTAGAACGATTTCGCGGACCGGTCCGTGGATCAAATGGTACCGGGCCGCGGATCAAATTTGCGGCTGTAACACTGCAGCTTTGGCGGTGAGGAGGTGTGTTTAAACAATCTCTTGTGTTTAAAATTTGAGCGGCTACCGGTCCGCGGCAAAATTATTACACGTTTACTGGTCCGCGGCACAAAAAAGGTTGGGGACCACTGGTTTAGATGACCTGAAACTAATACATTTTCAAATCGCTCAAGTCACAAAAGGCATGACCAGGAATCATAGATGGGCAAACAGCGATTTCCATATATTCATGGTTCTTCAGTTCTTAAAGCTACATTACTATTGTTTTTTTAATTTCCCATCCACACTGAAACATCTGAAGATATCATCGTCATCATCTCCATGTAAACTATGAGAATGTGAATTTGTGGAAATGGTGACTTTGTGATTTCATTTTGGCCATTCATTTACATACACATGCAAATAGCGTCACCAGTTTCGAAAGTTCGCATTTTTGTAGTTTACATGAAGACAAGAATGATATCTGGAGAAAAATCAAATCATGAAACTTACATCCTGCCCCCAATGTTCGAGACATGCTTATGGCCTTGACTTGGACATTTCACGTTTCACATAAAATGCTTTGTTTACCTCTTAAAAGCCGTTCAGTGTCTGTAGTAGCTTGCTAGAAAAAATATCTCTAGAGAAGAACATTTTGCAATATAATAAACATTCATTAGGCTATATTTGATTTTACTGAACTACCTTAACTACATTGTAGGGGAATTTACAGTTAAGACCCGAGGACCAGATATGTTGAATGAAGACCAGGAGTCAGAAGTGCAGTCAATAGAAGAAATTTTAGTGAAGTTTAGTTTGCAGTTTCATCAGCAGAAGCTTCAGGTCTCACAAAGGAGTTTGTAGGCCGCCCCAAATACAATAACATTGTTACAGCAATTATACTCTAACAGAGGCTACTAACTACATCATTACTGAAGATTAAAGTATTCTGATTGGCAAAGAAAGAAAGATAAACAAAACTAGTAATTTTCCACACAAGAGCAGATAGTCAGAAGCATATCTCCGTTGATCACATGGTTGACGGGTTCGTGAAGTGGCTTGTCGAGAACAAGTTATTCCGTCTCCTGATGGTGCCAGTTAATCACCTCACCAATACAGACCATATTAACACACACACACACACACACACACACACACACACACACACACACACACACACACACACACACACACACACACACACACACACACACACACACACACACACACACACACGCACACACACACACCCCTTCTCCAAGGCTGAACTCGGCTCAGGCTCCAACAATCAACAGAAACTTCCCAAAACATTCTGATAACATTCTCTATCTGTTGAGACGTGCAGACAATATTCATCCTTACTCTATGGAAAACTACAGAAAAGTAAAGAAAGGTTTTTAACTAATAAAAATCCCTAACTTGATTATAAATCACTCTTTACAAATCATTCAAATAAGAAAAAGGAAAAGAACATGTGAAAAATAAGACAAAGAAACAAATGAAAAATAAAAGAGAAAAATAAAATAATATATATACAAGTGGCAATGGATTTCTGAATCATATCTTTCAACATGCATGTTCTGATAAATCTGTAATATAACAGAACTTTATGACGCCACTGTATAAATGTTCATATTAAAAAAATTGGAGCAACTTAATTCGCTTATTTCATTTAAATACATCATATATAAAATGCTTAATTTAAATACTTTTACAACTTTGTAATTGACTATTGATTATTATATCTAAAAAAACAGGTCTGAATCAACAGGGTTCCGTGTATAATTTACATTATGCAGACATCATTATTTACATATTTTCCTCAAGATAAACTGATGTACTACATGAAATATTGTGAAACAGTGAAAAGATTTAAATTGAATCAAATCATGAAATGCCCAGCCCTATAAAATACTGTTGTTAGTTGATTTATTTTAATCAGTCTGTAAATCAATTTTTCCGTGGCTTAAACATTTAAGTAGTACTGCACAGTTTGTTTTGCTATCTGACTGCTTTGTTGTTATGATTCAATATTACAATAACAAAAATCTCAAAATATGTAAAATACGTGATATAATTCTTTTGAGAGCTGTAGAATTTGGTTTGATGTTATATTTTTCAGCAATAGCTCATGTTCTTTATAGGGCAAATTCTCTGGAAGCAACAAGAATGTGTTTTGCGGGAGTGATACAAGTTTTCCTGCATATTTGCATCTTCAGTTGAAGCTTTGATGTATAAGTTCTATCAAAGTGTGTACAAGCAGTGTGAATCTGCAAATAAAAAGTATAGACAATTTTGCACAGCTCATAAGAAACCAAAGTAAAATGGATTGTTCTGCTCATGAATCTCTAGTTTAATTGCATTATATGCATGAAATGATACAACAGTTTTCCTGTTTAAAAACACACCAAAATATTTTAAAACCAATCTCATCAAAATGTATGTGGTTTTGAAAATGCAAACAAAATTAATTCCAGCACTTGTTTTTCTGTATTTCTCTGTTTCTGTGACATGAAGTGAGGTCAATGCCAGTGAAGGAGGGACATTCTATCCCTCTCCCAACTCACACTACAATACAGCCAGGTGATCTAATACTGTGGACGTTTGGAGCTGAAAACAGTCTCGTTGTTAACCGCCTCGTTGATTCTGGAGAGACTACTATTAGTGAGAGATTCAGAGACAGACTGGAGCTGAATGAGAGAACGGGATCTCTGATCATCATAAACATCAGAACCACAGACGCTGGACATTATAAACTACAGATCATCAGCAACGAAAAGACCACATTCAGGAGATTCAATGTGATTGTCACTCGTGAGTAGAACAACATTTATTGAAACTAATTGTATTATACATCATCAGTCCTCAACTGTCTTACAACATTGTGTTCCACTTGTTTGTTTTTGCGTATTTTGGATTACATGAGCAGTGCAAATTTTTTTTATATATAATGAAAATACATTTTTTTTAAATGTCAAAAATGCTTTAAAAAAGACCTTTAGATCCCACTGTATCCACTGGTCATGTCAGTTGAGATTTTACAGTAGTTTCTCCATGTTTAATTTGTCAGATAAAACGTGTTTTTGACACTGTGATATTTACAGTGTTTCTTCTTATTGTTAGTGTTTTACTGAATAAAGTTCATTGGGACAAACTTTGATGTTGGCTTGACAAAGCTTAAAAGTTTTATAAGCTTTATATTTAGTGAAGTTGAAAGAGAAAGACATTACTAGCATGAATTACCATGTTTTAATAGGTTGCTAGCATGAATTAGCATGTTACTAGCTTGATAGCATGATTTAGCCCAATTTACCATTCATGTTCAGTGATTAACGCTGTCAGTAGCTAGAACAGTAAAAACACCTGAAACTACTCCTGAAGATACTCTTTGTCAGAAACAGAGCAAAACATTTTCCATTTCGAGAATCGAATCTCAATATCCTGTCTACAGTTCAGTTAATTTGTTCCAGACTGTAGTGAAGTCCCACTACGTTAAAGATTTTATCTGGTTGAGGCGGCCAAATATGGATCAGATTCCGGTCAGAGAATCAGGAATGGAGAAGTGATCCTTTTGTTATGAAGCATTTATTTGTAATCCAGATGCAGGTATATAACTGTGAGATTATATGGGTGTGCGTATGCGTGGTCTACATAGGAAATAAAGAGAAATGATTTACATTAGTCTCATTGAACTGAATACACAAATGAGTAATAAACATAGTAAACGAATACACTGTACAAATGTCAGCTATAATAATCATAATAAAGTCGACAGAGATACAGTATCACACTAAATAACACACTGCCATAATCAATAACATAAACAAACACTCGCGCTGTAACGCGCGCCGTATCGGGGCAACACCAACGCGTCTAGTGATGACTCAGCAGATTAGTTCGGCAAATTACGGCCGAATAAACGGTAAAACACGAACGATATAAACATCGGAGATTACTAATGATCTTCACGGCATCTACTCGCAAATATATAACATACATATGTACTTACAGGTAGTGCATGAACGCACGCATGACACGGAACACAGTCAGCAACATAAAGATGAACAGTCATCGACTACCGGTGGGCGTCACTAATACCGGGACCCCAACAACAACAACAAATATTCGTTCCTAGGACAGGCTTTCTGACACAGCCGCCCCCAATTATCTGATAAGATAATTGAAATCTCTAGGAAAGTCTGTCTGAAGTGTCCATATTATCATCCTCAAGGTGAGGAAGTGGAATCAGCCGAACAACTGGACGTGTGTAAGTTTTATCTTTAACCTTGACTCTTGTAATACGAACTCTACCATCCGTTCCAGCCAGGGTCTCCATCACTGTGCCGACAGGCCAGAGTGCCCGTGGAAGTTGGGGATCGACAATGAGCACTACTTGGCCTACTGTCAGTTCTTTGACATCCGTCCTCCACTTATGACGACCTTGCATGCCTGGAAGGTAGTGGCGTATGAAGGAAGTCCAGAAATGGTCAGCAAGCACCTGACTATGTCTCCATCTCCGTCTACCAAGCAAATTGTTAGAATCATACAGAACCTGTGGTAAAGAGGCATCATGGCGACCCATGAGAAGTAAGTTCGGAGTCACTGGATCCAAGTCGGCGACATCCGAGGATACATAGCCAAGTGGCTTGGCGTTCAAGATACTCTCTACTTCCACTAGAAGGGTTTGCAGTACTGGTTCTGGGACTGACTGCTCTCGCAGGATCACACGTAGTGCTGTCTTAACTGATTTCACCTCACGCTCCCATGTGCCTCCGAAGTGAGGGGCAATTGGTGGATTATGACGAAATCGGATCTTCTGTCCAGCTAGCAGCTCCTGAAGCTTTGGTGCCATGGCATTGAAGGTCTGTTGTAGTTCCCGATTACCTCCAACGAAATTAGTGCCATTATCGCAAATTAGTTCCATGGGCTTGCCTCGTCGTGCTATGAATCGACGCAGAGAAAGCAGGAATGCATCAGTGTCCAGGTTCTCTAATAAATCTAGATGCACACAGCGTGTTGTCATACATTTGTAGATAATCCCCCATCTTTTCTCTTGACGGCGACCAAGATTGACTGCAAATGGACCGAAGCAATCTACACCAGTAGAATGGAAAGGTGGCTTATACAAGTTTAACCGGCAGGGTGGTAGATCGGCCAATCGTGGGGTCTGAGGCTTGGCACGCCACCGCTGACAGTCTCGGCATGTGCGTTGCTGTTTACGAATTGCTTCTCTGCCTCGAAGCACCCAATACTGGCGCCGAAGTTCCGCTAGAACTCTTTCTGAGCCAGGGTGAAGAAGTCGTTGATCGGTATCTTTAATTAGCAGAAGGGTGATATGATGTCTTGGATCTAACACAATGGGGTGCACAGATTCCAGGTCAAGGTCACAAGCACGACGTAACCGCCCACCCACACGGATAAGTCCAGTGGTCCCATCATACTCTGGGGCGAGAGAGATCAAACGACTATCAGCTGGGACTGACTGTCCAGCCTTTAAAGCCTTGACTTCAAGCGGGAAGGAGTCACTTTGCGCCTGCAGCAGGAGGAGTCTCTCTGCTTCAATGTATTCAGAAGCCGTTGCGGGAGAGTCAGTATTTCTGCTACACGTGTTCCTACAAACACCTTGTAGCGACAGGACTCTGATGTCAGCCAGTATAATACAGTGGTAGAGTCAGTCCAGAAAGTAACCTTGTGAATAGGAATAGTCAACTCTGTTTGGATCACCTTGGCCAACTGGGCCCCAGTCAGTGCTGCACTCAGCTCCAAGCGAGGCATGGACAGACATTTCCTCGGTGCTACTCTTGACCTGGCCAGCACAAAGGTGACAGTAACCTGTCCTTGACTATCTGTGGTACGCAAGTAGGCCACTGAACCATAAGCTCTTTCTGATGCATCACTAAAGACATGAATCTCTCGCATGACTGAAGTGTTGTCATTAAAGGCTGAGGTGTATGTTCGAGGGAACTGCAACTGAAGGAGAGTAGGTAGTTCTCTCACCCAGGTAAGCCACTGTTCTCTCAAATGCAGAGGTTCAATGGGGTCATCCCAACCGAGGTTATGCTTCCAGAGGTCTTGGATAAGTACCTTGGCCCTGGTAGTGAATGGGACGATGAACCCCAAAGGGTCATACTGACTTGCCAGCGTCCTATACATGTTCCTCATGGTAGGCTCAGCAGGCTCTGTAGAGCGCAAATTATAACCCAGGGTGTCATTGATACAATTCCATCGCAGCCCAAGAGTGGGTTCTTGGAGGTCTTTGCTTAGTTGTGTCAACCAACGTTCACTACTAGCAGACTTTGCATCGGTGGGAAGGTGCTGGATCACAGATGGTACATTGCTTGCCCATTGTCTTATTTCAAAGCCTCCATCAGAGAGTGTTTGGCGCAGTCCATCAACTATTTCTTTGGCTTCATTTACGGTTGGTGTACTGTGAAGGCAATTATCAACATAGAATGAATTTTCTAGTATGTTGACTAGATCAGGCATGTCTTTGTGTCCTTGGGCGTGGCGTTGGAGGGCATAGATGGCACAGCATGGGCTGCATGTAGTGCCAAACGGGAGCACCTGCCACTCATATACATCAGGTTCCACCTCCCTGCGCATGTCCCTCCAAAGGAACCGCAGCACTGACTTGTCGGCTGGCAGTAGGCGTACCTGATGGAACATCCCTTTGATGTCCCCACTGATAGCAACAGGGTGTTGGCGGAATCGAAGGAGGACACCCAGTAATGTAGGTCCCAATGTAGGCCCAGGCAGCAGTTGATCATTTAAAGATTGTCCCTGATGTTTAAAGGAACAGTTAAATACTATCCTGTCTTTACCATTGTGATGCACCATATGGTGTGGGATGTACCAAGACTCTGCACTCTTGTCAATCTCCTCTAGAGTCAGTTTGGCAACATAACCTGCCGCCTCCAACTTCTGGATCTCAGTACAGTAGGCTTTAGCCCTCTCAGGATCCCGTGCCAGCCTACGCTCGGTGCTACGTAAACTGGGGAGCACAGTCTCTTTATCTGCCTGGAGTAAACTCCCAGATGTTCGTCTCAACAAGGGTGTGGCATAACGCTGAACACCGTCCACATTCACCCGGATGGTGGAATTTTGGAGTAGGGTGTAAGCCTCTCGATCCTGCTTGGACCTGGTGACCATTTTCTCAGTGTAAGGGAGAGTATCAACTTGCCATAGCCTTTCTACATGCTGGATGAGATCATCACGAGCTGGGCCTGTCGTGATGTGAAGACATTGCTGACTCCCTCGTGAAGGTTGTATTGGACTCATCGGGCCCTGCAGAGACCATCCAAGATGTGTGCAGACAGCAATGGGTCCTCCTATTGGGCCTTTGCTTATGGGCTGGATTGGTGTCAGGAGGTGTGGATTATCTGACCCAATGAGGAGCAGTGGTTTTACCCTATCGACGGGAGGCAATGGTAGATCCTTCAGGTGCCGATAGGCATTCTGGAGGGCAGTCACTGGGTAGTTGTGCTCTGCTAGACACAGACCGGTTGCAGTGAAAGCATGACGTATAGTGAACTTCGTCATGGGTTTGGAGACTGAGGACACCTCAAAAGAGACGGATGACCCATCAAGTTCAGCGTGACACTGTTGAATTGTCTGTAGGGAAAGCAATTCAGGAGTACTGGTTAACTGGAGCTGCTGAACTACTGGCTGTAGCACAATTGTTCTCTCTGATCCATCATCCAGGACTGCATGGGTTTCCATAGTGTGACGACCATGGTGGAGGAGGACTTTAACCACTTTCAACATGACCTTGGGAGATCGGTTAGGTCTGTCAAGGTAGACCCTGGTAGGTGGTAAGCTCACCATGAGTACTGCTCTGGAAGTGTCATTAATGGAGTCATGTAGAACTGTGAGATGAATCTCTTTACAGATATTACAAGGGCGTTTGAGGTTGCAAGCATCTACTGCATGTGTCCGACCACATCTCCAGCAGCGTTTTCCCTCTTTAATCCAAGTGACGATTTGAGAAGGACTCAACTTCTTAAACTGTTCACAAGAATTGAGGTAATGATCCCGGTTATCACAGTGGGGACAATATGGCTTTGGCTTTGAGAGGTGGTTTGGATCTGTAGGTTTAGTGTGTCTTATGGTGCTTTCATTGGACATGAAAACTGGTGTTGGTCGCTCCTTTGGACGAGTGAATGGCATGGGTTTACCATAGGACTTGGATGAGTCACTCTGGTACAAGGATACAGCTCGGCTGGAAATGCGTTTTGCTTGAGACTTGATCTCTAACCAGTTGGCCAAATCAGGGAGTGTATAGGTCTTGTCAGTACCTGTCTGAAGCAACTTGAGTGGGGGAATACCATAAGCTGATGCAAACTGTTGCTCTGTACTAGGGTATGCTGGATGACCATAATGCGTAAAGGGTACACCTGAAAGTGGTGGAGCATGTCTAGGGCCAGTAGGGGGCTGCAGCAGATGTGTTGTCACAGGAGGGATTCCTGTTTGCAGTACCGCATATGGCCTTGTAGGTGGCAATAGTGTTGTTCTGGTAGGGTGCTGTGGCATAGATGGCGTACTTGTACTGATTGGATGTGCAGCAGTAGACATGACTGTGGCTCCTGAGTGAGATTGGGGAACCACATTCGATGTAGATACCACAGTACGATCTGGTGCAATTATGGTGTTTGCCAGAGGTACATTAAAGACAGGTGATGAGACTGTTTGTGGTAAAGGCTGGATACCTGCAGGCGGTCTAAGTGATGACTGAGACACCCAAGAACCATCAGGAATGATCTGTTCAGCTGGATGAATCTGCATAGTGGAGGTAATAACTGGTGACTGAGTAGAGGGGTGCGGGAGAGAGTCTGATGGACGAGGTGGACTCATATGTTCAAGCTGAGGTTGTGGCGAAAGGCTGTCAGGTGAGCCTGGAGGCACAGGGGTTGTTGAACCAGAGTCTTTAATAAGCATGCAGGACACAAGCTTCGCTACCTCGAGTTCAGTCTCTGCTTGTTGCAGCTTACGCTGTCTTTCAAGATGCTTGGATAAAGCCTCCTTTGCTGTGAGGGCTTCCTCTTGCATACGCTGGGCTTCTTTGGCTTGAGCCTGTAGCCGCTGGTATTCCACGTCGGCCAGTGAGTCCTCCTCGACCTGCTGCCGAAGACTGTCTAACTGCCTCTGTTTAATCTTCTCCTCCAAAATAGCAGTCTGGACACTAGAGAGTTCTGTTGGAAGATAAACACCAGTGGAGGTAATAGAGCGCCTACTTGACCTGGAGTGAGAGCTTGCGCCGCTGTGAGACGTTTTCCTCGAGCTGCTTCTTGGGCGACTGGTACAGTGGGAAGAAGCTTTAGGAGGGGGGTCCTTAGCGGGTCGGTAGCCAACCTCATAATCATCAAGGTGAGAGGGCAAATTAGTCCTGCGGCGGGGTCTATCCATTGTCTCTGTTGTGTCACTTTCTGCTGGATCCATATTGGTTTGATCTTGCTCTCAATCCGGCTCGAAGGACCATAAATGTAGTGAAGTCCCACTACGTTAAAGATTTTATCTGGTTGAGGCGGCCAAATATGGATCAGATTCCGGTCAGAGAATCAGGAATGGAGAAGTGATCCTTTTGTTATGAAGCATTTATTTGTAATCCAGATGCAGGTATATAACTGTGAGATTATATGGGTGTGCGTATGCGTGGTCTACATAGGAAATAAAGAGAAATTAGTCTCATTGAACTGAATACACAAATGAGTAATAAACATAGTAAACGAATACACTGTACAAATGTCAGCTATAATAATCATAATAAAGTCGACAGAGATACAGTATCACACTAAATAACACACTGCCATAATCAATAACATAAACAAACACTCGCGCTGTAACGCGCGCCGTATCGGGGCAACACCAACGCGTCTAGTGATGACTCAGCAGATTAGTTCGGCAAATTACGGCCGAATAAACGGTAAAACACGAACGATATAAACATCGGAGATTACTAATGATCTTCACGGCATCTACTCGCAAATATATAACATACATATGTACTTACAGGTAGTGCATGAACGCACGCATGACACGGAACACAGTCAGCAACATAAAGATGAACAGTCATCGACTACCGGTGGGCGTCACTAATACCGGGACCCCAACAACAACAACAAATATTCGTTCCTAGGACAGGCTTTCTGACACAGACCAAGGGCCAAAAAATATGCATTGTAGCATTTTTCAGTTGTTTTGGTTCAACTTCACTCCACATTGTTTTTGTTGGTCCGAACCAGTTGAAACGAACCAAACTGCAGTCACGTGACAACATCCTCTTCACTCATTGGCCACAATGTATTTCCAAAATGCTTTTCGATTGGTCAGAATAAACATGCGAGAAAAATCTAATTCCAACAGAGGAGAAAAAGTCAGCAGAAACAAGTCACACTATAGAGAGACGAATACAAGA
Organism: Rhodeus uyekii; assembly: GCA_037043235.1. NCBI lineage: Eukaryota > Metazoa > Chordata > Actinopteri > Cypriniformes > Acheilognathidae > Rhodeus > Rhodeus uyekii. The sequence goes on from JAWRVZ010000523.1 coordinate 184,615, forward strand.
ACTGATTATGTCTCTGGTCAAAATATATGACATAGT